>LBNU01034714.1:0-12386 GCA_014162995.1 Artemisia annua
GATACTGAGACATTATGAATTTCTAGCATGCTTAGAAGATTTTGAAATCTTTCATAAGCAGAGTCAAGGCCTTCTCTCTCTCCAATAGCAAAAGTTTCAAACTGTTGCTTCAACAAACTGGTATGCATCTTCTTGGAAGCTTCATTGCCTCCAAATCTGGTCTTGATAGTAGCCCACAACTGTTTTGCATCCTGAGCATTATGAAACTTAAGTAGATGACTGTCAGGTATGGCAGACAGCAGTATGTTGAGAACCTTGTCTTGAGCCTTTTTGACAGCAGCTGGTAGAGTAGCTTTAGGTGGTATTGGTTGGCCTTCAACACGCACAGGTTCTTCTAAGACTTGGTTGCCATTGACAATGATATACCAGAGAGAGGAATCAGTCATAGCAATATATTGCCTCATCTTCATGCTCCATAGATCATACTCTCCCTTCTTGACAATAGGAATGCGAACTGTGGTGATGGAAGTCATCTGAGGGGTTTCAGATGTTGACATCTTTGTTGAGTTGATTTAGTTTAAGGTTTAGGGTTTAGGGTTTCTTCTTAATCAGAGTTTCCACACAAGCTCTGATACCACTTGTTGGATCGTTATACTCTGACCAAACTATTATATAGCTTGTTAAGGGTTTAGTAGCCTTGGATAAATCCTAATCTACTAACAATGAAACACTGAATTACTCTATTAAGTATGCGGAATTACTTAACAAAGCTAAGAAGAATTAACCAAACTTTGATTATATTAACACCTTAAATCTGCTTGTAGAATGCAGACTATTACAACTCTAACTTCTCTAAATCGTATTCGTAAAACTCTCTTATCTCTAATGCCAACCTAGGGATCCTTTTATAGGCACAAGGAAAACCCTAGTCGGTTTACATAACTTGAACGACAAGTATACAATCCCTAACTATAGAATATTCTAGATTACATAATATTCTAATTCTAATAATATATTCAGTCTTTATCTTCAAGCAGTACTTTGACTTATCAACGAGCAGTACTTTGATCATTAGCAGTACTTTGATTTTAATACTTCAGCAGTACTCTGAAGAGCAGCACTTTGATATCCAGCAGTACTTTGATCTTTTATACCCCAACACTTAATTACTTTCTTTTTTGTGTTTATCTTATTTACGAAGCATGTGATTTCAGGGAAGAGGATTCAACGCGCATATTTTTTATATTGAAGAGCCTTTATCAAATATATCCGAGCTACTGTCTTGACAGTAATGTCAATTCATAATAAGGTACACCTGCTGTTGTAGACAATGTTAGAAACTTTCCAAGATTTTCATTTTGCTCAATTTTTTATAGTGTTTTACTTACAAAAAGTAAATCATCCCTTAAGCATTATATGTACCAGTTTCAAGCGATTCATGTGTTAGTATTTTTATTATTATGGTTATTATAATGATATACAAGCCACTAATATATATAACCCACAAGCAGATACATTTTTCCATTTTTAAGAGACTTCGATGTGTTAAATATAAGTACAACAACTATAATGTTTATAGTAACAATCTAATGTTTCTAAATAAAATGATATTGGATGTTGTAAGCATTAAAAAAATAGGTTCCCCACCATCCAGTTTCACGGCAGTTTCTTTGTATTTAGATTTGACCCGTTAGAGATTATAACCTAGATCTTTTGACCCGTAAGTAAACGGGTGGGAAATGGCCAGCAACTGTTTTTAAGCATCATTTGGTGTTATGCTTAAAAAGTGTTATTTAATAATGTTCAAGTATTTCTCAATGTTCTAATGCCTCATGGTACTTTCTTCAAAGCCTACTGTCGAAGAGAGTAACGAGACACAACAGGTTTTTAAAAGGTATACGATTGTTTTCTTAAGCATGTTCTCATCCTCTCCGATACTTATATTTTCTTTTNAACGAGCAGTACTTTGATCACTAGCAGTACTTTGACTTTAATACTTCAGCAGTACTCTGAAGAGCAGCACTTTGATATCCAGCAGTACTTTGATCTTTTATACCCCAACATATAGGCACACACTAGAATATCCACATTATAGAAGTAATTAATTTAGACTAAAATTGTGCAATTTTGTGTTTTCTAGGGATCATCATGCCTCCCGCAACTCATTATGACCATAAGGAGACCATTCACTACCTACCCAAACACCACAAAACCAAAGGCTTCACCGAAACTCAAAGGAACATTTTTAAAGCCTTAGAAAAACGCTATGTCCACAAGGGTAGAACCATTGACCAATCCTTCCTAACCGGAACCAATCTCCATAGGGAACTTGCCACCATCAACTTTGATTGTCTCATAGAAATCAACGAGCCTATTTGTCCTAGGTTCATTCTAGAGTTCTATGCATCCGTTACTCTTTCTTCGGATGATTATGGTTACATGTCTATAAACTTCATGGTTAGTAGCAACCAATACACCTTCACTCTCAATGAATTTGCTCAAATCCTAGGGGTTCCAAACCATGGTACGTGTATCTACACCGACAAACATTCACTCACAACTCTTGACACTCTCATGGACCGCATCCATCCTTATGACACTCCTCTCGTGTCTAAGGATGTGCTTCGTGAGCATCTCTTTGTTAGGACTTCCGACACTAGGAGAACCCGTACCGGAAACGAGTTCAATAAGGACCCCTATGGTATGGAACTTAATGAACTCAAGCCTCAACAAGAAATGGGAAGAAGTCCTTAGAGCCAATTCAATGTCATTAGCACCATAGGAAATAGGGATCACATAAATGTTTGCCTTTGCTACATGCTCTACTCTTTATCCACCCAGCAACCCTTCAACTTGGCCTATTACATGGCCAAAAGGATGGCCGACATTCCCGTGCAAGGCACAACGGCTATGCCCTATGGAATGCTCCTAACACGTCTCTTTAGACACATTGCTCCAATTCCTCCGACCCGAAGAGGCCTTCGCCTAGACTACTCTCTCATCCCACATACGTTTGTACCACTTAGTGATAAGAGAGTCTCCAACGCCCAAGGGAAACGCCCTCATCCTCCTACTTCATCATCGTCATCATCAATGAATGAAGATGACGGGTTACCCAACTCCAGGCTTCCACCTCTTGAATACCTTCACAACTTCCAAATATTCCAAATGAGTCTGAGGAGTACAAGCAAACTAAGGGGATGTTCAAATGTCTTGGGAGGTTCCTTGGAAAGCACAACAAGAAGAAGATGGATTGCCAATGAGAGCGAGTGTTGGGAGTGTTGGGAGTGTTTGGCACTAGGTGTCATTTGAACAATTTGGATATTTAACACTTTGTCTTATGGATTTATGTATTCGTAGGGACATTTGGTCATGTTTAGAACTTGTTTGTACTAACAATTATGCAGGATGACAACATTTGGTATGTTGTCAAATTTTCAAGTCTATGGAAAATTTCACTTAGTATAGTGAAATTCGCTAGCCCCCGGTCAAAGTCTAATGGTAAGTGTGTTTCCTTATCCATTTTTTGCATTTCCTAATCAGATTTACCTTAAATTTTATGTTCCAAGAGTTTTCGAAAAATTTGGATTTCGTCTCGACTCCCGTACACCTGTTCTGTCTCGTTTTGTGACTTGGCGGAACTGGCGGAACCAAATGCAGGGTTCCACCAGTGATTTTTCTGGGTAAACCCAGTTTGGCCCAACGAATCAGGAACCCTAAACAGGGTTCCGCCCTTGTTATCGTTTGGTTCCGCCGAGCACCTGCAGAAATTTTTTCAATTTTTCAAATTTCAACTTCCACACAAATCCAAATCATCCTTTTTGGTTTGAAACTCATTTATCCTTAGTTGTTAAGTGTATTAAGATCATTCTTAGCCATAAAAACCAATACAAACCCATTTCCTGCCAAAATTCAAATTTAACCATAACCAACCAAGGAACCCTTCCCCATAAGGCAAGGAACCCTCCAAAAGGTTCCTTGGTATCCGTGGGACATCTAATCCAAATCACTATGAAAATACCACTAAGCATTTAGTGCATATCTTGGTCTTCTTACTCCACCATTTTCATTGGATTGACTTCCAATGATTTGACAATCTTCATAACTTTTCCAAATTATTAGAAACCTCAATTTTTGTATGGTAGAACATCAAATCCAAACACTCCTTTCCACATTTCTTCAACTCTATAAATTTGACCATCTTAGAACACTTTCAAATCACATCATCAACATCTTAATCTCTGAAACTAACTTTCTAAACCACCATTTTGACAATGACAAAGTCAACACAAACCTCTCCTCCATCTCGACCCATTAGGAGAACCGCACGCATAAGTGTAAAACTCTTTTGTTGCAACACCACCATAAATCTTAGCTCCTCATCTTTGGATGAATCACCACTTATCATCTCCTCACCCATAAAAGAAGAAAACTTCCTAAATCTTGCAACTCCCACACCATCACCAAAGTTCAACCATGTTATCACCACTCCACCACCAACAAAGACACCCATTGATCCAAGTCCACCACTGGCTCCAACTCAACCATCCAAGTCTCCATCAACCAAATCACCTAAACTTGAACCAATGGAGCTATTTGGGACTCCACCAACATCATCACATCCTTTTCTAGAGGATCTTGAGGATCTTTCACCAAGATCAACAAATCCACCACCGTTGCCTTCGTTTGGCTTTATCGAACGAATGGCACATGAACACACCTGGGCGTTCTTTGAGCCCAATGTACCATTTGAACAAAAACCACAACCACAAGAACAACCACTCCACAACCTAAACCATTGTTATTTCACCCTATCCACAAAGACATCCATGGACCTCTCTATGGAGAAGCCCACTTTGACCAAAACCAACCTCAACAACCTCAAGTGTCACAACCACAATCCCAATCCCAATCCCAACACTTTGAGTCTTTCTTTCCTTCTTATGAGGAAATTGAGGCGTCGTTATGGAACAACCCTCCAAACTCCTACGAGGAGATCAACGACCGCCTTGACAACCTCTATGCCTTCAAAAGCATGGTGGACAATCATCTCCATCAAGCCATGGAGTTTCAAACCACCTTGCTGCCTCCATTGCAAATCTATCCTCCACTCAAGAAACCGCCACCATTCCACCACCACAACCATCATCAAATGATCCCATCCTACCCAATCCCCGCCATGGTTGCTCACATTGTGAGCGCACGGCTAAAATAAGTGAGAGCATAAAAATCATGCTCCACCAAGTCCAAGATGAAACCCGCTTTGCTCTACAACACATTCTTGAACGTTTGGATGCTCTCTCACACCCAAACGAATCCTAGAGCGTATTATGGAGGCTTTGCCCCATTTAAGAATTTGTTGGGAGACTTCCATTTATAGAAGTAGGACTTTTATTTTCTTAGTTATTTTTTTATTTATTTTACTTTGTTTTTCTAGAAGTAGGATGGAATTTTTCATTTCTTGTCTTTGACTTTTACAAAGTCAAATTTTACTTGGAATGACATCTTTTCTACTATCTTGTTTGCATTTTTGGTTGATCATATATGAGTTGTGATTGTGATATGGTTACTTATATTCTCATATTGTGTAATGGCTAGATGATTTATCGTGTGTCATTATCGCCAACTAACCTCTTTTGTTGTAGGTTCAAAATCCATGTTTCCTAACTTGGCACTCCATTTAGGGGGAGTATTGTCCAAGGGGGAGCACTTGCATTATTCCGCATCGCAACTCTTCTTTTTGTTTCGACAAAGAGGGGGAGAAAATATATTTAAACTTATAAACTTTAAATGATTTTCATCAATTGAGTAAAACAAGTTTAAATACAAACTTTTAAAGACTTAAGACTAGAATTAGTGATTTACTTAAAAATAAAGTTTATGTTTTGTCATCAACAAAAAGGGGGAGATTGTTAATACAAATATCGCCTAAAAACGTTATTTATATTTTACGATCTTTGCTAAGTTTTGTTAACGACAAAGTGTAAACTTTAGTTTTTAGTAAAACATGATTTTAGTTTTAGTCTTGCATAACTAGACTTTATTTGCTACATTTACATTTCATATTAAACATAACATTTTCATATTTCTAAATATAGAAAATGTAACATGACATCATGGCATACATCATGAGCATTTATGGAAAGGTTTCTAAATCTAGCAGTTGACTTTCCATAAGATCTCTTACACATTTTAGAAGGTTTCTTACTCTATCTATTGTGTGTTGACTTGAAGAAACTTGATTTGACATTGCTAGATATGGAAAGATTTCTTGAAGACTTTGACTGTCAGACCTGGCGGAACCCTGGGGTTACAAGGGCGGAACCCTTGTTTTGGTTCCGCCGGATCCGCCAGGCTGCTGGTTTAGTTGGCTATAAATAGCAAGCCACTTGCAAGAAATCTCTCATCACTTCTCATTATAATTTATACATACATTCTCATTGCATTCATCTAACTCATTAACATTTCGTTTGTGAGATCTTTTGTAGAAAAGAAGATCACAAGTTCATACCAAAAGTTACAAGTCTCAACATAACGTTGCAAGTCTTGTTAGCTTAGTTTTGTGTAACCTAGTGAGGTTTATACATCTATTCATTGTGTACTTTCAGTATTGATCGGTTAGTATTTTAGGCCTTAAAATACATAGTGTGACGGGAGTAGTTGTACCCTTGTAAAAGAACTCGACATCTAGCTTTGTGTCGGTAATCTTGTGTAAGCGACGTGTAAGGTTTTCTCCACCGGTGAAAGGAGCTTGTTGACTAGTGAAAGAAACTCTCGAGTTGGATACTCGGGGCGTGGAGTAGGGCAAGGAAAAAGATTCCTTGTAGCCGAACCACGATAAACTATCGTGTTGTGGTTTGATTGTTTCTTTCTTTATTCTTGCATATTACATAATGTCTTTTAGATTAGATCTTTGATAACGTCAAATTTAACCATGATTTAAGTGTTAATTTCCCCCTAAATTGCTCATCTTTTCTATTCATATGAAGAATATATACTCTTATTTCTTCCTATTTTGGTTTCAGGGTAAAGATGAGTAAAAGAACCAACAAATGCGGAAATGGAAGGACTTAAGAGCAAATACGTGGAAAATATGGATTCTGCACTAACTACGGCATAGAGGTTCATCCACCTACGCTATAGCAAAGATTTATGAAGACTACGGCGTAGCTCACTCTATGACTACGGCATAGAAATCCACTAAACGGCACTACGGAGTGACAACTCTCCACCTACGGCGTAGACCCTAATTTGAGCCAGTAAAGAACTAACGAGGCCAAAGAAGAAGTTACGGCGTAGCAACCCTAACAACTACGCCGTAGAAGCATCCAATGAAGAAACTACGCCCGTAGCACTTGATCAAGCTACGGCGTAGTCCAGATTTACAAAGGCTACGGCGTAGCAACTCAATCAGCTACGCCGTAGCAAAGTCGGGCCTATAAATACCAGCCCTAATTCTGAGTTTATGCATTCACTTTTCACCACACAGAAGTTGGGAGAAACTCAGGAGCAGGAGGAACGAAGTTCTAGCCTCATAGAAGTCATTTCTAAGGGCGGATTCACACACCAATCATAATTTTATCAATTCCTTTGTCTTGTATTCGATTCATGTTTACATTTGTATTAATCAACATTGTTACTGCAAATATGAATATGAGTGGCTAAACACCTCTTGGTGTTACCCTAGTTATGAAATTGTTATGTTTATGATTTAGTTTTCTACGCATGTATTGTCTATTGTTTGTATACTTTCATGGCGAGTCTTAAGACACTCTAGTTCCCGTAGTGTTGAGCGTTGGTTGTTCCTTGAAGGCTTGTGGAATTAACCCTAGGAAGCAAGCCGATAGGGATGTGACTTGGTGGTAGCAATATCACCATACATGTGCGAATTAACCCTAGGACCACCTACCAATGCGATACGCTTTAAGGAATTAGAGGGGGTGTAAGATCTGACCATGCCGCATCTCGCTAGACTTGTCCATGTTAGTAGAGGTACTTAATGACTCTTACATCTTCGTAGGTTCACGCCGCCCGATGAACCCTCAGCTTTACAATAGTCGTGGATAGGACAAGGTGTAAGATAGATTTAGGTGATTTAACCCTCTGATCCTAAATGAATGTAACCCCCAGACGATATGATAGGATGCACTTATAGAAAACTAATCATAATAATAACAAGAGTAGTAATTAGGTTAACACTATCTCTCTTTACTGATCTTCTTCTATTTTATTTACTTGTTTTGTTATTTACATTTCTAGTTAATTAATCTTTCAACTTATAAAACCCCTTTTACATGTGACACTAAACTTAGATAGACTCCACACACATAGCTCTTGGGATGACCTAGGCTTACCAACTAGCTATACCTCACACGACCGGGTACACTGCCCGTTAGTGCATTAGGTAGACCTTAGGTAAACGAGACACTTATAAATATTAAAACCTGGTCGGTAAAACCTGTATCAAGTTTTTGGCGCCGCAACCAGGGAGCTATTAGGATTTTATCTAAGTTTTGCTTTTATAATTTTAGGTGTTTATTTTTTCTTTAAGAATTTTTGTTTTTGTTTTCTTTCTTCCTTTTCTTTTTCTGTTTTTGTTTGTTTTGTAATTTCAGGATATGGGTGACGTAGATATCAACATGCTCACTATGGAGCAATGCATGGCTTGGATCAAGGTAACAATAGACCGGGCGTGGTAAGACCCGAAATTGATAATAATGTCAACCTTGAGATCAGTAGCCACTTTATGAGGGAGCTAAGACATAAGCTTTTCGCGGGAACGGATGGTGAAGATGCCCACCTACATGTACGAAGAGTATTGGATATTGCAGATCTTTTCCACACTCCTGGCGTCACTCATGATGCACTAATGTTGAGGGTATTTCCAATTACACTCACAATGGCAGCCAGAATGTGGTTAGATAAAGTTCCTACAGGAACAATAAATACATGGGCTCTTCTAGAGAGGGCGTTTATTCGGAGATATTGTCCTCCTTCTAAGACGACTAAGAAGATGGAAGAAATAAGGAATTTCATACAAGGGAAGGATGAGACATTATATGAAGCTTGGGAAAGGTTTAACGACCTTCTTTACATGTGCCCAACGCATGATCTCAACAACTATCAAAAAGTCCTTATTTTCTACAGAGGTTTAAGCATCCCNTATTGTCCTCCTTCTAAGACGACTAAGAAGATGGAAGAAATAAGGAATTTCATACAAGGGAAGGATGAGACATTATATGAAGCTTGGGAAAGGTTTAACGACCTTCTTTACATGTGCCCAACGCATGATCTCAACAACTATCAAAAAGTCCTTATTTTCTACAGAGGTTTAAGCATCCCTTCCCGCCGAATGCTCGATTTTCAAATGGCCGATCCCTATGATGTCACCAGCACAAGCCCTTAGCTCACTACAAATGATGGCAAACCATTCACAAAATTGGTATGATGGAGCAACCACTTGGATGGTGAAGGGCAATAGCTTGGATGACATTGGCGACATAACCAAAAGTATTGATAGACTTAGGTGTGATATGAAGAAGGTTAAGGAAGACATTCATGCTATACATAAGCATTCTCTTCGAGAAGAATGCAAAGCATTTGAGCAGGTCGAGTATGTGGAAGCCTTGGAGGAAATCATCAACAAATATTGTGAAGAATCAAGGAAGACGCATGAATCACATTGTGAATAGATTAGAAAGTTCAAGGAAACCACGGACTTGAATTTAAAGAAGCTCGATGCTAGAAGGATGAATGTAGAAGTGAAGTTTGTTGAATTAAGCCAAATAGTCTTGGAAAATAAAAAAAATGAGGTAGAAAAAGCCACGGCAATAATGGGAAAGATCAAGGAAGTCAACAAGGATTCGGTTCCTCATGATTTACCTAAAGTCAGGTCATATGTACCACCTATCCCATTCCCTGGACGTTTGAAGGTTGTGAGAAAAGAAGAAACAAGCAAAGATCAACTGATAAAAATGGAAGTACGAAGTTTACAAGATGAAGAAGCGATTCCACATGCTATTGAGGAATAAACTACAACACATAATGGTATAATTTCTAACTCTTCTTTTATTGCTAAAGATCTTGCTAGTTTTACCATACAGGTTGCTGAATTAATCAATGAAGAGGCGCAACCTTTAACCTCACAACCCATGCTTATCACACCACCCGAAGATGGTTATGTTACACCGACTACTGAACCAATTTTGGTTGAGCCTGAGAAGGAGTTAGGAGGCCAAGTCATATACACTACCCTAAATAACAAGGAGGCTAATGAAGCATGGAAGTCATCACCAATGAATCCACCAAACTTCAACCCGATCCCATGGAGCTTACTTGAAGCCCATGGTGATACATGCCTTTGTTGCATCCACAACTGAACCATTGTTTTTGGTCTAAGAGATGAGCTACACTACATGTTTTCACACATTGAAAACTTGTTGCATCAACTACCCACCACAACTACACCACCACCACCACCACCATCAACAAACACACCACCACCATCACCATCTCCATGTTCACCATCATTTCCACCAAATTAAACATGCTTCATGTTTTGAAAATAAAAATATTTCAACCATTTTGGTGGCAAGCTGTAGGAAGACATTCGTATTGGCTTGGTTATGTTTTTTTTTTAGTATGCTTGTAATCTTCAAGGCATTTGTTCATTGCTCTTCTAGTTTACCTATATTCTCTTGATGTATATCTTTGTAATAAATTTGCTATATCAATGGTTATATCTAGTTTCTCTTTATTCCTCTTGCATGTATAGTATGATATATATATGATATTATATATATATTTATAATATATATATTATATATATATATATAATATATAATATATTATATATATATATATATATATAATATATATATATAATATATAATATAATAAATATAATTATATATATTACAATATATATGATATACATATATGTATATACATATATATATATACATAGTATGTATAGTACAATATGATATATATATATCATATATATTAATTATATATTATATATATAATATATATCACATATATATATATATATATATATAATATATATATATATATATGATAAATATATATAATATATATATAATAATATATATATATATAATATAATAATTGCTTGTCCAAACTAATATTTTTTGCAAGAATTCCTATCTCGATTCCTCTTTATGGACCTCAAAACGAGTGGGGAGTATACGTCAAGGGGGAAGACAAGCTAATTTGGGAAACCTTTTTGATGCTAACAAAAAGGGAGAGAATTTGAATAAACTCACAAAATAACTTGTATATATACTAATTTTTGTTTTATGAGTTTAGAGTTTTGTAATCATCAAAAGGGGAGATGTTGATATAAGATAATGCTAAAAACGTTATTTATATTTGTCGATACTTATGTTTTGCGATGTACAAAAGTGTAAAAACATTAAACGTAAGATACTACGTAAACAAGTATAAGTTAGTTTATATCATTTTATCCAACTAAATCACTTAAGGTATGAATAAACAATGCTTAATACATTTCATGATCAAGAGGTATTTATTTAATTATTAACCAAAGGTTTATTAAATAAATAGTAAACATATAATAATTTTGAAAAACACTTTTGGTAATAAAGGAAAATGTTAAATCATACTAAAATATGAAGTCAAATTTTTAACCAAGAACAGTAGTTTCACCAAATAAATTTCCCCCATAAAAGACAAGTTTTCTGCCGTACAGGTGGGCGGCCCCCTAATTTTAAGGGGCCGGCCTCACATTTTAAGGGGGTCGCACCTCCCTGTTGTCAGAATATCATTTGCTATAATATACCTGCTCAAACCCGTGGTATGTTTCTCACCTTTTGCAGCTAAAATTTTCAGATCCAATCCCTCGCTAAACACTTTCAAAACCCTTTGATCATGAAAATAGTGTTATTAATCCTTGTTTTCAAATGATTCATCCCTCCTCATCCATCCTCATCCAAAGATGCAAGAGAAGAATATCCTTCAAATCAAGTTTAAAGAAAGGTATTGTAGATTAGTAGTGTATATTGTGTAAATCATTGTGAAGTTGTGTTGTGCTTGTAATAAGTAAGTTGTAGGTGAAGTAGAAGCTGTGTAGAGAGAAGGAAAGTAGTGTATTATGAAGTGGGTGAAGTAGTAAGAAATTTGGTGTGTACAAGTAGTGTAGAAGTTTGTGAAGTGTTGTGAGATGGTTCTAGCTATGGTTAGAACCCGACATCTAGCTTTGTGTCATTAAATTGGTGTAGAGCGAAAGTCGTGTAAGGTTTCTCCGTCCAAGGGAGTGTGTTTGACCATATGAAGAAAACTCCGAGTGGGACTCGGGAGTGAGTAGGAACAAGAAGGTGAACTTGTAGCCCAGAACCAATATAATCCTTGTGTTGTGTTGATCTTCTAACTCTATCCCTTTCATTACTGTATATACCTTTAAA
>LBNU01034714.1:12395-27223 GCA_014162995.1 Artemisia annua
GATTCAATCCCTCCTCATCCATCCTCATCCAAAGTGCAAGAGAAGAATACTCCTTCAACATCAAGTTTAAGAAGTATTGTAGATTAGTAGTGTATATTGTGTAAATCATTTGTGAAGTTGTGTTGTGCTTGTAATAAGTAGTTTTAGGTGAAGTAGAAGTTGTGTAGAGAAGAAGAAGTAGTGTAGTAGTGAAGTGGTGTGAAGTAGTGAAGAAATTGTGGTGTGTACAAGTAGTGTAGAAGTTGTGAAGTGTTGTGAGATTGGTTCTAGCTATGGTTAGAACCCGACATCTAGCTTTGTGTCATTAAATTGGTGTAAGCGAAAGTCGTGTAAGGTTTCTCCGTCACAAGGGAGTTTGTTGACATAGTGAAGAAAACTCTCGAGTAGGTGACTCGGGGAGTGGAGTAGGAACAAGGAAGGTGAACTTGTAGCCGAACCAATATAAATCCTTGTGTTGTGGTTTGATCTTTCTAACTCTATCCTTTCATTACTTATATACTTTTATTATATTTGTGTAGTTAGTTAGTAACTCTATAATTGTTCATATAGTGCAAGTGTTGAATTCACATAAACTAGAATCGAAGTTTTTAAAACACACTTGTTTTTATAAATTTTAAAACGGACGTAAAACTATTCAACCCCCCCTTCTAGTTTTCCACAGAGGCCACTTCGGTCATATTTGAAGAATGAAGTTGTTGGTTCTTAATCGCCAACATAAAGACCAAGTGTAGTGCCCATCATGACATCCGCTAATGGCACACACTTGTTACATTATCCAATTCCTGCGTTTTGAAGCTTGGACTTTGGATGAACGGCAAGTGGTAGCAACTCGGTTATAGGCTAAGGCTATTTGCTTTCTTTTTCCTTTTACACCATTATTGTGCATCCCATGTCTTATCCTACCCTTTAGTTGTGAATCATGCTTAGGTGAAGGATTTGAGCAGTCACTGGTGTCTTGCCCGGCGTTCCAGTCATGTACCATTGCCTTTGTCGCCTTTGCCGTAATATGTTAGTAACAACACAACACCCACAAGCCTTATATGTATTCACCCAATATTGCCTTTAAAAAATTGTTTCGACCTTAGCTCTAGTGGTAGAGATTTGTGTAACTGCCAAGCCTATGATAGAATACATTCTATGACTGTGCGTTGAGCGATCACCCCGAAATTAACACTTAGAATAGGAGAGAGAGATGAGTGTTTGTTCCACTTCGTGAGGTGTTCGGCTTTGAAATATTCTAGCATAGGAAGTTTTTAGATTCATATTTTCCAGTTTCTTGCGAAATATCTTTTTAAAAATTATTCTAATAAGGTCTACTTGAGGGCAAGTAGAGTTCAAGTGGGGGGATATTTGATAACGTCAAATTTACCCATGATTTAAGTGTTAATTTCCCCCTAAATTGCTCATCTTTTCTATTCATATGAAGAATATATACTCTTATTTCTTCCTATTTTGGTTTCAGGGTAAAGATGAGTAAAAGAACAAACAAACGCGGAAATGGAAGGACTTAAGAGCAAATACATGGAAAATATGGATTCTGCATTAACTACGGCGTAGAGGTTCATCCACCTACGCTGTAGCAAAGATTTATGAAGACTACGGCGTAGAAATCCACTAAAGGGCACTACGGAGCAGCAACTCTCCACCTACGGCGTAGAACCTAATTTGAGGCAGTGAAGAACTAACGAGGCCAAAGAAAAAGTTACGGCGTAGCAACCCTAACAACTACGCCGTAGAAGCATCCAATGAAGAAACTACGCTCGTAGCACTTGATCAAGCTATGGCGTAGTCCAGATTTACAAAGGCTATGGCGTAGCAACTCAATCAGCTACGCCGTTGCAAAGTCGGGCCTATAAATACCAGCCCTAATTCCGAGTTTATGCATTCACTTTTCACCATACAGAAGTTGGGAGAAACTCAGAGAGCAGGAGGAACGAAGTTCTAGCCTTATAGAAGTCATTTCCAAGGGAGGATTCACACACCAATCATAAGTTTATCAATTCCTTTGTCTTGTATTCGATTCATGTTTACATTTGTATTAATCAACATTGTTACTGCAAATATGAATATGAGTGGCTAAACACCTCTTGGTGTTAGCCTAGTTATGAAATTGTTATGTTTATGATTTAGTTTTCTACGCATCTATTGTCTATTGTTTGTATACTTTCATGGCGAGTCTTAGGACACTCTAGTTCCTGTAGTGTTGAGCGTTGGTTGTTCCTTGAAGGCTTGTGGAATTAACCCTAGGAAGCAAGCCGTTAGGGATGTGACTTGGTGGTAGCAATATCACCATACATGTGCGAATTAATCCTAGGACCACCTACCAANTGTCTATTGTTTGTATACTTTCATGGCGAGTCTTAGGACACTCTAGTTCCTGTAGTGTTGAGCGTTGGTTGTTCCTTGAAGGCTTGTGGAATTAACCCTAGGAAGCAAGCCGTTAGGGATGTGACTTGGTGGTAGCAATATCACCATACATGTGCGAATTAATCCTAGGACCACCTACCAATGCGATACGCTTAAAGGAATTAGAGGGGGTGTAAGATCTGACCATGCCGCATCTCGCTAGACTTGTCCATGTTAGTAGAGGTACTTAATGACTCTTACATCTTCGTAGGCTCACGCCGCCCGATGAACCCTCGACTTTACAATAGTCGTGGATAGGATAAGGTGTAAGATAGATTTAGATGATTTAACCCTCTGATCCTAAATGAATGTAACCCCCAGACGTTATGATAGGATGCATTTATAGAAAACTAATCATAGTAATAACAAGAGTAGTAATTAGGTTAACACTATCTTTCTTTACTGATCTTCTTCTATTTTATTTACTTGTTTTATTATTTACATTTCTAGTTAATTAATCTTTTAACTTATAAAACCCCTTTTACACGTGACACTAAACTTAGATAGACTCCACACACATAGCTCTTGGGACGACCTCGGCTTTACCAACTAGTTATACCTCACACGACCAGGTACACTGCCCGTTAGTGCATTAGGTAGACCTTAGGTAAACGAGACACTTATAAATATTAAAACCTAGTCGGTAAAACCTGCATCAATCTTTGATTACACGGAAAGTTTTAAAAGATAATTAAGTTAAAAAACCGGTAAACTATTCAACCCCCCTTCTAGTTTTCCACAATTAGTACTCGACATTTAGCTTAGTGTCGGAAAATAATGTAAGCGACGTTATATGGTTTTCTCCGCTGAGAATGGAGCTTGTTGATTAGTGAAGTAACTCTCGAGTTGGGTACTCGGGGAGTGGAGTAGGGCGAAGAGAAGCTTCGTGACCGAACCACTATAAATAGCCGTGTTCGGGTTTGCATTTTCTTTACTTATCTCTTTACGTTCATTTTCGCATTTACCGCTTTACATCTATATCTTGCGTAGCATTTATACTTGTGTGGTTTGTTGTTTGTATTGTGTTTGTTATGATTTGTGTCATGGCATGTTATTTACAATATGTCTTAGTTTGTGTTGGTGTTACATGCCTTACTTGATGCTTTATATTACCTCTAGTTTTTGTAAGACTTGTGTTGACACTTTTCATATCATGTCACACTTGATCGGGTGTTTGATACAAAAGGTTTTAAATTTTAAGTGGAAACGTATTCACCCCCCTCCCTTCTACTGTTTCCACATATAGTATGCTAGAAGAAGTTACGGCGTAACATTCACTCTCCATTACGCCGTGGCTAGGAATTTGAATATGAAGACCAAAGTCAACGCTGATCAAGAGTTACGGCGTAATCAAAATACTGAGCTACGCCGTAACCAACTCAAGTCTTTAATGAATCCCTCGAATTGGTGGCTACGCCATAGCATAATTATGGGGTTACAGCGTAGCAGTGACTATGAGAGTAATCCAAGATCTAAGAATCAAGATACGGCGTAACAATAAATGAAGACTACGATGTAGAAGAAACCCTAATTGGAGTTACGGCTTAACACCATCTCCAACTACGCTGTAACTATTGCTTTTGAATAAGATCTTAACTGGATTACACTAGCTACGGCGTAACACTCTTTTGGAGCTACGACATAGCTACGACGGGCCTATAAATACAACCTTAATTTCTGCATTTGTCATACAAGTTTCTCACACACTAAGTCAGAGATCATTGGGAGCATTTAGGAGGCCATTCTACAGTAGCATACGGAGCATTTCCAAGGGAGAGATCACGCCTACAACACCATAAGTTTTAGCATTTCATCATTTTATTTACATTTCTAATTCATGGCATTTGTAAACATTTATTCGAGTGTTGGATTTAATATGATCGGCTAAGCACCCCTGGTGCTAGCCTGGTTATGATTCTTTTATTGTTTTGATTATGTTTTCATACTTTTCTTAATGCTTCTACGTGTGTGCACACTTAGTTTATCATAGATCCTTTAGTTGCAGTAGTTTAGAAGACCCGGTCATACTTGGTATGCTAGGAGAATTGACCATAGGACCCTGGCGTAGTTGAGTTGCGAGGATATGGTTGGGATGACAACTAACCACGGACCTTGTGTGCAAATTGACCATAGGACCACTTTCCGGGTTGAATAAACTTAAGTAGTTAAAGTATGGTCTATGATCCGAGAGGCCGGACCATACAAGGATAAGTCTAGCATGTAGTGGCACTTAATGACTCAAACCCGTCTACCATACATCGGCTTACTAGCAAGGGGTAGTGCCTTTGATTCCCGGCAGGATTCAGGGGAGATAGGCTATAGAACTTGACCATATAAACCTAGTGATATATGTCCGCCCCACCTGAAGCATGAGATTAGTTTAATAAGAAACGTAATCATAAGTAATGTAGGATGAGTAATTAGGCTAGTACACTTCTCTCTTATTGCTCACAACTTAATTTAATTTCTGTTTTATTTAATTTAAAGCTTTCATTTCATTTGTTAATCATTCCACTTTCAAATCAGTTTAAAATAGTGACATTAGACCTAAATAGGATCCAAACTACATAGCTCTTGGGACGACCTCGGTTTTACCATTTACTAGTCTACACGCGACCGGATTCTCTGTCCGTTAGTGCATATAGGTAGACCTTTGGTAATCGAGCATTTATAAATATTAAAACTTGGTCAGTAAAACCTGCATCAGGTAGACAAGGCTACTACCGTGGATAAAGTGGTCAATTCTGATTCAGGGAATAAAAATGTTTGGATTGCTAATAACTCGGTGTTGGTTTAGGTTGCATAGGCAAGACCAGGGTTATAGAAACATCATGCTCTTATATCATTTGCGACCTTGGTAAAGTCCTTCATCGAGCAAACGTGTGGGCCAATTTCGTAATTTAGATATGGGTACTAAACTGGTGACAGTGTTGAAGTGCTTATTCTATTATCTTCGGTTTTTGGAGGCCATTGCTAGGTATGCAAACTCGTTATGGTTATTTCCTTAGTAAAAGAATTTTTTTTCCCTATTGTTGAACACTATTTATTGAAAGTAAGGAAGAAGTTTGGTATTGTAAAAGTAATGATGAATTCGAAAGGGTTATTCTTTTTTAAATATGCTTTAGCAGCAGGTAGGGATGTGGTATTGGAAAACAGACTATGCTTGATACGTAATGCCCCATTTATTCTCAATAAGTAGTCTCTGAATGAGTACATATTAAAAGAAGAACTGAAAGCTTTCCGGATTTAGGTAAAATTACATGATATTCCGATTACGGCGTTTATTGAGGATGGGTTGAGTGTCATTGCCACTAGATTGGTTACACCGATCATGCTCGATTCCTGTACAAGAACTAAGTGTATGGACTCGTGGGGTCGTTTGGACTTTTCTCTTGCATTGATTGATATAAGGGTTGATCGTCCTCTCAAAGATACTATAGTGATTGAGATTCCTTATGTGGAGGGTTCGAATTCTTATTTGCATACAATTAAAGTAGAATATGAGTGAGAAATGCCAAGATATGGTAGTTGTTTAGTGTTTGGTCAATGATGATAACCTATGCCCTAAACGCACGGTTTTTGAAGCTGGTGTGACCTTACTTGCTGATTTAAAGATCGAAAGTGGGTCAAGTCATTGAAGAACGTTGCCCAAAATAGTGGGTTCCAATTGTTATAAACTCATAATTCTAAAGGAAAGCAACATGCTACGCCAACGGGTTTTCAACCTAAGACATTTGTGTATCATCCTGTTTCTATTCCCAGTGGGCCTGGATTGTTTAAGAAGCATGTAAGTGAGGGAAAAGATGGGGCCATGAGTTCGAAAAAAGATTCCACTAATATGGCCTCGAGTTCTAATAATAAAGGACCGGCTAACATGGATGATATAAACCTAGTTACTCTAAAGAATTAGTTTGAAGCATTGAAGGATAATGACAAGATTTTCGAGAATGTGGGTTCTTCAATTGTTGAAAACATTAGTAATACCGTTTTGGATGTGGAAAAGGCGGTGGAAGAGAGTGATAGTGATGTTGATGTGATTTTCGATGAGACTGCCCAATTCATGGCTAGTGGAGCTGCAAGTGATGGAAGTCGATATGAAGACGTAAATTATGACATCTATAATACTTATGATCTTAAAGGTTTAACAAAAGAACAATTGGCATTTTGTGATGCAATGGATAGTAATCTTCATGGTCGAATTAGAAGATAGTTTATGTTTGATGTCTTTATGAGTTAAATATAAGCTAGAGTTTAGTGGTTGTTTCCCTTGATAGGATTAGTTATATCTTGTTTTGTAAGCCGTCTATATAACGGGATGAGATGTGAGATTTACGCACATTCATTGTATCTAAATGTTTTTTAAAATAATATATTTGCCCGTTAAAAACCTTTTACCAAAAAAAATTCGAATAAAAGGCAAATTTTTGTAGCATTAAATTGTAAGTATCTCATCAGATCTGAGTTACTGGCAAAAACCTATCTAAGGTGTTATTTATAGGAAATAAATTAAATGTTCTGTATTTATAAAGGGTCTCAATCTATTTATGTGGTGGCATGAGTTGTTTTAAATTGACTCGGATCATGTTCATTTGAAGGAGAAAATAAAGGATGGTTTTGTCATAAAGCTAGTGTTTATTGATCCTTTATATTCAAAAGGCAAAATCTGTCAACAAAACTAAGCATTGATGTAACACCACCTTCTGAGATAATTATTTTTTTCCCTTGTAGAATGCATTGATAATCACATTCTAGATGATTTGAACATTCAGTATTCTAATTCAACAAATACATTCGAGAGTGGGATGATGATCGAACGGATGTAGTTCTTCTACATTACGTTTTCTCTAGCGTCTTAATTAATACTCCCTCCGTCCCAAAATTATTGTCCTCATTTGACTTTTTAAAGTCTTAAAGTCTCAACTTTAATCTTTAATATTTTTGTATGTATTATATAATACTTGATGATAATTGTACCAATGAAAAACCATTTAAAAACCAATCCATTCATATAATTTTCATCAATTATTATATAACACATCAAAAAATATTAATGATCAAAGTTGAGAAATTAAGACTTTGAAAAGTCAAATGAGGACAGTTATTTTGGGACGGAGGGAGTAGTATTTAATATAATTACAGCAACAAAAACGTACATTTATTTGCAGTATTATCTCCATACATAATCACACGAAATAATATCAGGTATAGTAGAGTGCAGAAATTATGCTTGTATCATATAGAGATGTGGAAATAAACTTGTTTCGAGTTATAGGCTTATAGCTCTCACACACTGTCGTTAATTACATCAGAAAAGAAAAAATCATTATTGGATTGCTTTGATCCAAACTCTGTTGGTAATGTTAAGTCGTAACTGTTTTCGCTCTAGCTCTAGCTAGCTCGTGTCGCATGTCATAAAATGATTAGTGATTATACTAAAACTAAACAAAACTATACTAGTTTAGATAAATAAGAAGGCTAATACAAGAACATTAAAATTATAAAGTATAATGATTTCATGGTTCAAAAGTTATTTTTTGCAAACGAAATATTTGTGAGCGGGCCATTTTTTATGTAGCTAGGGAAAAGGATGACATGTGAATGACGCAAGCAAATGGACCCACATGTCAGATGTAGGACCACACGTGCCATTTCTTGTTTCACACGCTTCCTTCTGTAGCAATTATCACTATCTTTTCATGGAAGATTTTATCTTCCGGGATTTATACATGTTTTTTTTTGGACATATGGACACATACTTAGGGGAATTTGTATGCGTTTACAACGACAAACAATGTAACTTACAGTGTGTATTTTAAAATTTTATATAACTATAGACCTGTGTACAGTATTAAACATAAATAGCGGTGTTTTATACTAGAGAGAGTTATACGTGATGTTTTTTTTACATATATTATGATCCAACTATGATCAAACACAAAAATAGGTAGTGACGTACAAATAAATAACAAATTGTTGTGAAACAACGGGCTAATAGCACAATAAGAACAATAATCAAAGGAACATAAAAGAGTATGAGAGGGAAAGATAGAACTTGTTATTGGTGTGTTTTCACATTACAATAGATGCCTCTATTTATAGGGACCTTAACATGAATGGTATTAAGTACATATTGGGTGTTACAAGACTAATCAAAGGTCATGAATATGATGATTAATGTGTACAATCAATATAATAAATATATTTCAATATAATAAATATATTCATAACATTCCCCCTTGATTGTACATCATTAAAATACGCTTTGGATACTGCCTCATTAAAAACCTTGCTAGGAAAAACCCGTTGGGAGAAAAACCATAGCTAAGGGAAAAAGAGTGCAGTGCGTATTATTCCCCCTCATAATCACTTAACTTGAGCTCACTGAAACGCCGCATTCCGATGCCAAATACCAATTTCTTAAATGTTGAGGTAGGGAGTGCCTTGGTAAATAAATCTGCTAGATTGTCTCTTGAACGAATCTTTTGAACAATAATATCGCCATTCTTTTGTAGGTCATGAGTAAAAAAGAACTTCGGTGAAATGTGCTTGGTTCTGTCACCTTTAATAAACTCTTCCTTCAGTTGAGCAATGCATGCTGCGTTGTCCTCGTGTAAAATTGTTGGTCCCTCATTTCCAGCCACATGATCTACGTATGTGTTGTATCACACTTCTTAACCAAACATATTCTCGACTTCCTTCATGGATCACTAGAATTTTTGCATGGTTAGATGACATTGCTGAGATTGTCTGCTTTATTGAACTCCATGAAATTGTTGTTCCTCTACTTGTAAATACATATCCAATTTGAGATAAACCAATTTGAGGGTCAGACGTATATCATGCATCTGCAAAACCAAATAAACTTGTATTTGATGGGTTAGTGAAATATAAACCCATATCCTTTGTACCTTGAAGATACCGAAATATTTGTTTTACTCCATTTGAAGATTATGCCTCGTTAAAACCTTACCAGATAAAACCCAGTGGGACAAAATTCTAGTGAAGGAAAAAGAGTACATAACTCCTTTATACGCTCGGGGATGTTGCCTCATTAAAAACCTTTCCGGAAAACCCTGTGGGGTCAAAACCATGGTCAAGGGAAAAAGAATGCAACGCGTATCTTCTCTCCCCCTGATGATCACATCACTTAATCTCATTGAGTCAGTGAAATGCACATTGAAGTGACTTGATAGAATCACGTGAATATATATTCTCTACATGTTGTTCGCATATCCATTTTAAGGATTAATGTAAGTCATACATCTCATTCAAGTACATCATCGTATTTCACAAGTTATTCATTGCAAACACAATTAATTCAAATGATATATTCTATCATGTATGACCATTGGTGAGAATCATAAATGTTTCATACACAATTTTGTACGACACTTTAAATCGATATTGTGATCATCATATTTATAAATCAAGGGGTCTTTCTTCATCATGCAACCTCATAAACATGAGCGTCATTTATCCGTATAAAGATATGTAGCATCTTTCTTCAGCTTTCATGATGCATAGTGATTACATCTTTACGATGTTCATTTCATAAGCTAAGACAAGCTCCGTCTTTTTGAATTCAACTTCTATGCATTCAGTCGCATTTACAATCATAAAATCAAATTGTATGAAACTTAAAACATATTCACATCTAGATCTCTTTATAAAGTTTCATATGCTAACAAAATTATTTATTTGACACAATACTATACACTAAGGCGATTATAACATATTTGCCAAACACATGATTAATTCAATACAATCAAGTAGTTTCTCGAGAACTTTTCTTATATGCTCTAAATATCACTTGCATGCTCCATGCATTTTATATGCTATAATGAAATCTCAAAAACACATGAGCTCTATTCATTAACTTTTAGACGCATATCGATTACTTATGATATTGCCAGACTTACAAATATTAAATACATTATTGGATCCACCACATGAGAACATATCTCCTTATGATCATTTACATGTTTTTACGAAAGTATTGCGTGCCACTAGTTATGCCTTATATACCGAAATTTTAATACTTTAATTTCATTTTCTCATAAAAATCAATGCATATCCAATAATTTTACACATTCATATATACGGACTTCAAGTCCCATTAACCATGTCTCTTCACAAGAGACTTTGCTCTTTCATTTCTTCTTTGCGTCTTTACATCTTTTGGCCATTCATTGATACATCTGCACTTCCTGCAAGTATTCTTCCGTGATCCTCACCATGATCATAGCGTTATCTTATTTATTTACATAATCATTATCATGCATATTATTTTATACAATATCTCCATCGACGTCGATTCATTTATATTTTCGATTCCACACTTTACTAGACATTGCAATATACGCATCAGTTACTGAGATCTCATAGTTTTTCACGTACCCGGGGTTTTTCAAGAACCTTCATGTCTAGTGTCTCTTTAAGAGACTATGGGGTCTTTATTACCTCGATTTGACCATCTTGATTTTCTTGCTCCATTTCATTTATTCATTCGAGGACTTTTACTTGGAATCGATTAGTCTATCATGATGCAGCCATGCCTTAGACTTACTACCATTAATTGGTTGTACTTTTGGGACACACATTTTAATTGGAGCATTAGCAGCATTTATAATATCTAATCACTTATTTTAGGTCACAAACATGCTGGTAATTACTAGATCTGGAATATAAATTGTCCCTTTAACTTAAAGTTCATATTCATTACTGTGAGGATCGACATTTATATCATAATTCATTCCATTTCCTTTGCTGCTCATTCTCCCCCTGAATGAATTATCCATTTCAACATCCCATTATTGTGCGTTTGTGGTGGATTTACAATAAACATCACCGCACGTTTACAAAATTCTTATATGGGAAACATGTGGTTCGTGACCAAAACCATTCTAATAGGGAGGAGTCATTATAAATTGTTGCCAAGATGCGGATTTTATGTTATAACATGCCCCATAATCTAAAAGTTTTGTTCTCATAATATTATTGGCTTTGCAATCAACTGAAGACATTTTATAAACGTTTCAACAAAAGCAATTCGCGTATGAACATGGCTACTTTTATGTTCAACACTTATTCCAATAATCGCCCAATACTTGGAAGTATTCACCACCATTCTCAATAATTAAATATGGAAAATCATGCTCGCAATTTTATAAGACGAGTCATCAATCACGCTAACCTTTAGTTGCGTCTTTGATGATCATTTTGACGATGCATCGATTTTAAAACTCAAAATGATCCACATGGTATATGTATAGGCCTACATACATCCCCTTTATGTTATTTTCCAAAACTTTATAGGACAAAATCCTTACTTTAATTTGGTGGTGACAAATGAACAATTAACTTCTAATGAGAACAATCAAATCTATCTTTGAAGAAACTTATGGTTCTTCTATACATTCGCATCATCATTGACCCGGGATAGTCTAACCGGTCATGCCACTCAATAAAATAATTTTGGCTCATAAACTTTTAATTTATGACCACATGTGCTTCAACTACACTTAACTTTTATGTAAAAATCAAATAATAAGGAAAATTAATACTTGATCACACTTAAACAAATACCTCTCCAACCAAATATAATGGGCACTTTTAAAACTTTTGTACCATGTAATATACGAGTAATATCCTAATAGCCTATTTCTCAAACAGAAAAAACATGTTCTTTACTACTGAAGCCACACTATTAGCGAAACACATATACACAATCAAGCAACTAATGATATCTCGTAAGCAAAAGATCATATGACAATCCGTCACACATATATAACAGAATAGTTTAATGATATTTCATTAGAAGCTTGTTTTATTTTCTCTATGGGACATAGCAAATAGAGTTCAATATTTCTCTTACTATCCTTGTCAATTTGTTATAACTTTATCATCGCATAAAATAGTTGACGAATAATTACATGTCCTTGTGCTTCCAACAATTAAAACTTTTCCAACCATAAGTATATTTATTTATTTATTTATTTCACACACATATTAATATAATATTCACATTGTATGCCATTAATCAATTAATCAAATGTCTTACACGCAAACAACTCTACATTATGCACGTACGGTTTGCATATGATTACTTTCTTCAAATTGATAATGCTTGTAACAAAATACCGAAGTAAATACGTACATGATGTCAGTTTAATACGAGGTAATATAATCATGTCTTATCTTTTGTAGTTTGAAATCGCGAGGATAAAATATCTAGTCAATCAAACTTATTCCAATCTTTTTATTTTATTGTGTAGAAAATCAACTCAAAAATGTGATTCAAAATTTAATGGCTTACATTCAACGTGAACAAATAACAATAGAGATGATATAGTACTAGCAAGACTCAACGAAAGAACCCATCATCATCATCATGGTCGCTAAAGGTTATTGCCTCACAAAGTTATTGATAAAATTGAAGGACGTAATTAAGACAAGGGTTTAGGATCTTTTAGCAAAACGTACGAATATAAACTACCCTTTCTTTTCAGTTCAATACAAATTGCATCACAAAATTATAAGAAAGTTTGATGAAATCGGACCACATAATCAAAACTTGAGATTTCATAATGGTAATTATGTCAGTAAGACTATTAGAACTAAATATTAGCAACTAACAAAAATAAACAAAGTTCTTTAAAGTTCATTCATAATAAGTCATATCATATATATAAAAACACGCATGTTCTCGATCTACACTGAGTTACGGGTTAAAGATTTCAACAAAAGTTTCTTAACCAACACTTTATATGTTTTATAGATATCATGAAATCTATAATATCAAAAAATTCACGAAAAAGGTAAAATAAAAGTTTTATCATATCATCAACAAACTCTCACAGTACATACATGAGATGAATCACAATTATTTTAAATTATTTAAACATTTAAAGTCCCGGTATACAACATCTTTGGATGATGACTACAAATAAGACAAACGTAACACATTTAATTTTCTTTTAAAATTTTATCAAACATGTTTATATCATCATATCAAGTGATTTACGGGTTTACGACATTAATACGATAAATAAAACATCGTCTACTATAATAATTCATCGACATAAAATTAGTGAAAACTTTTTTTTTATTTATTATTATTATTATTATTATTTTAATTATTAGATCTATCATGCAGACATAACAATCTTAATAGTGGGGCTAAGGCTTTTGTAAGCGATAAAATTAGATAATACTACATAAATAAACTATTATCAAATTAGATACAGGGATATACGATGTAACCCGTCTTTACACGCATAGAACAAATCTATATTGATTACTTTAAACATATTATTCCATAGTTTACTATAGTATCATACGTATATTAGGCACATGCAAGCTTTGGCCAAATAATTTTTTAAAGTTTTAGTGATGGCAATAAAGAACAAAGAAGATATAAAATTACAAAATTATTGGTGGACATGTACATATCTAAAGTCTTGGGTTTCAGCAAATATCAAAATTATATCAGTAACGTTTATTGAAATCTTTTGTTTATTGAAATCTTTTATGCAATACGTTTCAAGAATAAGATATTAATATCAATTATTAATATAGATCACAAGTTTAAGAATCAACTTTTTGAGCAGATCAATAAACTTTATTATTGTGAAATCGATTGTAAACTAACCTCTCATGGAATCAAAAGTAGATCCCATCAATGGACTGAATCTTGTCCTATCAATGCAAAGCTGTTTTTGAGTCAATTCGTGCTGATAACGTGTTGTGAAACAACGGCCTAATAGCACAATAAGAACAATAATTAAAGGAACATAAAAGAGTATGAGAGGGAAAGATAGAACTTGTTATTGGTCTATCTTCACATTACAATAGGTGCCTCTATTTATAGGGACCTTAACATGAATGGTATTAAGTACATATTGGGTGTTACAAGTCTAATCAAAGGTCATGAACATGATAATTAATGTGTACAATCAATATATTAAATATATTTCAATATAATAAATATATTCATAACATAAACATATTTATAGGTCTAGTTGGTATGTTTATTTAACATTACTCTTTTTTTAATATGTCAAAATATAACTGTCCTCTACTAAAAATATTAGTTAGAGTTATTTAAATTTACCATATCATCCTTAATCAAGAATGATGTATACAAAATTAAAAGATGATATTAACTAATTGTTAAAGATTTAAGATCATTTGAGGATAAAACATTGCTTACATACAAAGGGACCAATCCTCACCCTCCATTCATTTTGATCTAGCGATTGAGATTAGACTTAATATTTACACTAGAAGGGTATTTTCGGTCAACATAAAAGTGATATTTTAGATCCGTCTCAATTAAACGCTCATTAATTCACACACACAAAGTGTGTGTTTCCTTATTCTCTCTCCTCTAACGGTTTTTTCATCCTCTACATCACGAAATC
>LBNU01034714.1:40294-71055 GCA_014162995.1 Artemisia annua
TAATCTAGATACAATGGAGGATGAGGTGAATAATCCAAGCCCACAAAGTACCCCACATGTCCTACCATTATTTGAGGCACACACATCGCCCGTGACTTACCCGGAAGAAGTAGAAGAGACTTTAGGAATCCTGATGGAGGTAGAACCTTTGAACTAAACACAACTAGAGGATATAGGTTTGAACACTTGTAATGATAACCTTACTCTTAGTTCTAGGGAATTTCCTATTGTTGATAAACCGGAACCTCAACCTTTACACAACTTTTCATCCTTAGATTTACATCCAGTAGACAAAAGAGGAACCGACCCACCCATCAACCAATATTATCCGGGTAGTTTTAGGATGAAGGAAGCCATTCACTCACCCCCTTCACCTCACGTGGCATATTTCCACCCTAAGGGTGTGTATCGCTACTTCCACCCGCACTTAATTCTAAGTGTAGGGAAAACCTCCCCTATTTCTGTTAAATAAGGGTAGAGTCAGGCTCGTGACTCGAACAAAAACAAGCGCTTATTGGGAGGCAACCCAAGCTTTATTTGCTTTATTTGTTTTGTTTGTTTGTTTTAATTTCCATATGTGTGTTTTATTTTTATTGTTATTGGTTCATGTTTCAAATTAAATTGTGAAAATGATTTTTTTTTTAAGTTCGTCTTAACTACATATAAAGGTATTTTGCAAAAGATAAGTGTAAGGGAAATCTAAATCTGTTTTAAAGAACAAGATTGAACATGAATCATAACAATATTAAATTAGCATACATATTAGTGTTTGTTTGAGTCAAATGCTTGTATCGAGTCACAATGAATGTTTTACAGAATTTCTAGGAATTAAAACTTCCAGTAATCTGTAAACATTCATTTTGCAAGCATTATATCTTAATTGTTTTATTTCTAAGTCTGGAATTACATCTAGTTGTGAGTTGTCTTTGTTCGGTTTGATGCTTTGTTTTTCGTGTTTGTTTTCTCAGGATTAACAGGTTATTTTGGACAAGGAGATGTACGTGGAATCAAGCTTTTGGCGATGCTTTAATCTTGGAGCTTCTACATTCTCTTGGAAGAAGATCTAACCATGTTACCACATTATCCACCGAGCGAATCAGGGGAGTATTTGATCTCATTCTTTTACCTTATTTACTTTTACATCTTATTATCTGAACATTGGGGACAATGTTCATCTTAAGTGTAAGGGGGTAAATTACGATACCTTAGAGAATGCAATTACACTTGATTTTTGTTTTGCTTAATGGTAGATGTGTAATAAAACTGAGAGAAATACCTGTTAGGGCAATTTTAGTGCCAAATTTAAAATTTTTTACAACATTTATGAGTGAAACTTTGGTCTTAATGAGCGTCTCATGGATAGGAGTTATATGACTAGCACAAAACCGTACCACTAAAAAAATTTTCCACCCCAAATATGTGAGGTTCGCCCCTAGAATTGGTAGGAAAAGCATTTATGCTATGATGTGTGTACCGGTAGCACTTAGATTCTAGAACTTGCGTTAGGACCATCCCAAATCCACAAGTGAGACTACATTCGTGTAATTAGATTTACTACATGATAAGAGGCATTAGGATTAACCCTTTGTTTTACACCTGTATTTTGTTACAATTACTTTGGCTACATTGGTCAAGTAATTCTCCCACACCCTTGCGTTGTACCCATTTTTGGTACACGATACCCCTAGTACACCCTCCAGAGCCTATCCTTTTCGTTTTTAACTTTAAGCATTTTACTTAAAGAGAATTTGTTACACCTCACTTAAATGTACACCCAAATCGCCTTAGCCTACCTTGTATGCACTCACCTTTAGTGCATTATTGTGACAACATTTGTTTAAACCCTTAGTTAATTATCTAATTGATTACGTGGTTGCTAAGTCGAGTCATATCCTTGTACATATTGTTTTGGGACGATTGGGACTCATGGGTAAAGTACTAGCGTAATGGAGTAATGGGGAAGAACAACATTATTACCCCCATATGTGCTAAATATTTTAAAAATACTCAAAGTGTTTCGATTATCTTAATTCGAGTCATTAGATTAGTTATTTGTAAAGTATGTAATAGTTCAAGTATAAGGGGAGAACCGAGGCCCCTATGATATATTATTTTAGATGGTAGGGCAAGAGTGTATGAAGAAAAAAAATCGAAAAAATCAAGAAAAATACAAAAAAATGAGAAAAAGAAAAGTAGAAAAAACATATGGACTACCATCCCGTTTCTTTTTATGTTTATTTTATGTTTTATCAGTTTTTGTTTAGCTTAAGTCGAGTCTAGTCTTGGCTTAGCAACGCCATATTGTAAATGTAATTAATCAAGATCTTTAACTCGCCACCAGTAAAATATCCCTTATCCAACAAAACCGTGTTTATCATATCCCTACACCTCATTACAACCCTTTTTGTAAAGTCCTCTTTGATAGTTTATCTTAGGTGCTTACGCCTAGTGGAGAAGGTTTTTGATCCTTTCCCAAGCCTATGGTAATCTATTTGCTATGACAGGTAGTGAGAGATATTATTCATTTTCATTTGTGAGATATATTTTTATGACACATGAGAGATGTGAGTATCTAAACACTACTTGTGAGGTGCTAGTATGTAATCTCCGTGCTTATTATGATTGAAGGGGAACGACTATTTGTTGTAATTACTTTTATATTAGTGTTAAATGACCCCTAACTTGTATTTTGATTAGAATAAAAAGCGCATTTGCTTGAGGACAAGCAAATTTCAAGTGTAAGGGTATTTGATGAGGCGAAAAGTGTACCGCTTTTGGAGGGTCATTTAAGACCTAAATCGTAATTATTTGATCAAATATTGCTCTAAATCGTTTCTTTTGTCATTTTAGGTACTTTGGAGAAGAAATCTGGAAAAGGAAGCATTTTGGACGTTTTTGAAGCATAAAAGTTAAGAAAACGACAAAGTCTCCAAATTATACTGTAACAGTACCTGACGGCGTCACGGCTTGTGAGGTGACGGCGTCAAGCTAGGACAAAAGAGGTGGATATGAAGGTTTTCCTTGACGGGCCAGAATGGGATTTTGGAATTTAAAGAGTGACGGCGTCAGGATTCAACCTGACGGCGTCAGATGATAAAGAGTGACGACATCAGAAAGAATTCTTGCACGAGAAGAAACCAAAGTGGAACCGTCACAAGTTAATCAAGACAATCATAACTTGCACGCGGAGTAGCTGTCACTGTTTTGGCCATAAAATCTTCATACGAACTCGGATTTGGGTGATTCAAAAGGCCACGCTAAGAGGACGAAAAGATCTACAATTTGGTGAAAAAGGAAAGTTGACGCCGTCAAGTGTATAAGGTGACGCCGTCAAGCCTTGCCGACAAAAACATTGCGTATAAATACAACATCATAACTTCATTATTTTAAGCCCCAAACCCTAAGTCCGATTCTAGGGTTAGGGTAGGTGTTTTTCCAGCAACTTAGAGGGTCTTAATCATGCCATAACATCTTGTAATGGTTTGTTTATTGATTCATTCCTATTACTAGTGTCTTCAATTATCATTATTATCAATTTGCTCTTCATTGATATATGTGTTGCTAATTCACCTTGTGTCACTTATGATTGTGTGAAAACTTGTATAGTAAATTAATCTAGTCTTATTGATTTAATCCTTGATGAATGGTATGGTCTATCGTCATCAATAAAGGTGTGACACTTCAATAAGATCTGATTGGTTTAGCTTATAATTCTTGTTTCCTGTTGTCTCTTGTTTTAATTTTGTAAATATGATTTGCTTAAGAAACTGCCAACCTTCTATATATTTAACATGCTTGAACGTCTTAAGAACATGAACCAAGGTGTACTAAGGTTATTTGGTTGTATTTAATGCATGAGCGAATTCTAGTGATCCCATGTTAGGAGCTTCTTAGCCGGCTCGACATAGGAGTGAAGTAGGAGCTTATAGAGTTGGGGAAGTTCGTACACACCCCCACGACTGGTATTAAGGAATACAACCCGTCAATTAAAACAAGGTGTGACAACTCAATAGGTACATTTGGATAGCTAGCAAGGAGTAACATATCATAGGTAGACATGCTTCACTTCCCTTGTAGAACCCTAGTTTACTTTCCTGCATATTAGTTTAAGTAGTAGCTTTTGGGTTAGTTGATTAGCAACTAATTCCACCCCTTCTTCCAAACCGAGATTTCACTTGCTTTCCTTTAAATATAAAAATATAAAAAAGAATCATCCCTCATCTCTAGACCTAGTAGATAAATTTCAATCCTAACGAACACTATTCTTTGAGTTGAACGATCAATCCCCCGTACTTACCACTTCTCTATACTACATCGGTCAGGTACACTGCCTGGTGGGGTTGTAAGCCTCTTGAGATCCCTCGAGAGGTAAAACCTGTTGTAAGGTCGCAAAACCACGCATCAGTCACCTTCCTTCCTAAATCACTATTCCAACAGTTTAGGAAGGTGGCAAACTTATATTTTTTGTTGGTTGCGGTGCTATCACATACTTCCTTAGCTCCATTTTCACAAATTAGTTGTATAACTCCTTTGTTATTCGTGGTGGGAGCAAGTATGGTAAAAGAAGGAGTTGAAGATTGGCGTTTTATTCATGACAGAGAAGTAAATTATAGGAAAATTAAGGTTCATACATCGAATAAAGTTCTTGCTAATCGGGTATGGAAGGAGCTTCATGTTGGCGATGTGGTAAAAGCACAAAAATCCGAGTACTTTCTGAGTGATCTTCTGTTATTGTCTTCAAGCTTTGAAGACGTCATATTTTATATAATTGCTTGAATAACCTAGTCTTTATCATAGTTTTATTATTAAAAAATTGTTACCAAACAAGTTTTAATGATTTGGAATCATTCATTCAAGTGACGGAACTAAGGGTTTCCGAGATGTCACGAGACCTCAATAATATTTTGATTTGTAGTGCTAATTTTTCTAAAAATTACTAAACTTTCTTAAATACACATGGTCTAAAGAAATTGTGTTCTCACTACAAGAAAAAAGCGTTTTAGTGACGAAAGTGATTTTGTCACTAACAATGTAAAAGTTTAAATTTTAATTAAACTCGCTAATATTAACTAAGATCGCATTTTTTTCATACTTCCATTTATACTATAGCTTAAAAAAAAGTTTGGGTACCTAGTCCCGTTTATTGTCTATCTTTTATTTTTGGTATGTTTCAAAATAATTAATCACTGCTAGAAATAGTAGTTGTAGTTGTTTAAATTTATTATATCACCCTTTTGCAAATTTTAAAAATTACATATGTATCCTTTTGATGCATTAAATGCATTGTACTTTATGCATCAAAAACTGGTAAAAATGATATATATATGTAATTATTCATCCAGGGAAGGATATACATGATTAACTGTCAAATGATAGAATCGTATTTTTTTTTATCTTTAGTAAAAACTTAAATAGTAATTAACAGTGTTCTAAAAGGCGCGCCAGGGCACCGCTAAGGCGTCTCCAAGGCGCGAGGCGTGGCCTCGGCGCCACGAAATTGACCAAGGCGTGAGGTCTAGGCGTCGTGTGAAAAGGCGTGGAATAAGGCGCGAAAAGGCGTGCAAAGGCGCGCCTTTTTGGTAAGGCGTGGCGCCATTTTTAGAAGCATTTAGAGGATTTATGGATTTGGGCTTGAATTTCAAGTATTTGGGTTATTTCTTTCTTGGGCCTCGTAATTTCAAAACTTAATTCCTACTTGGGTCTCGTATTTGGGCCTTGCTATTTGGGATTTGGGCTTTAGTATTTGAAATTGCTCTTATAAAATGATATAAAATTATAAATACATAAATTTAAATATTTTGTTGCCGCCTTAAGCACGCCTTAAGAAACGCCAAGGCTTCGCAAAGGCGCGTAAGGCTTGAGGCGTGGCTGTGCCGCCACGCCACGCCTCACGCCTTTTAGAACATTGGTAATTAATGCGTTTATTTATGGTGTCTACAATTAAAATTAGGTGAGAGGCCGGATGAAGGGTTAAAAATGCTTAAGTTTCGCTCTAAAATAATACTCTATCCGTCTCAAAAAGAGTACAAACAAAAAAGGGAGAAATTATGATACGTGTAATTTATCTTAGTTTTGATTGACAAAAAGTCATATTTATCCTCATAATTAATATTGAAATAAAAAATTATTAATTAAGCAAGTTTTGATTAGAAGGGTAAAGTAGGAAAACTAGTCATAATTACTGTGTATATATAAAAGCTAGACACTTATTTTGGGACAAACATAAATAGTAAGGTGGACTCTTTTTTAGAACGGAGGGAGTATACGTTGGTTGCTAAAAGCGGATGTAATCTTGCATTTTAGAATATCATTTTCATAAGGGGGTTGGCAATGGGTGCGGGGAGGCACGGGGAGGGGAAGACCTCGAGCGGTAACACCGCCGCCCTTCATGCGGTGAGGACACGGGGAGGCACCGAACGGGGAAGCTTACCGAGCGGTGAAGAAGAAAAAATTCGACCGTTGGGAAAGAAAAAAGAAAAAAATGAGTGAGTGAAGGGTGAGGGGTGTGTTGCCAACAAAATTTGAGTGAGGGAAGGAAAAAGTGGGAGGATGATGTGGCATAAGGGGATTGGGTGTAAGTGAGTGAAGGGAAATGGGGTGAGGGGTGTGTTGCCAACCCCCTAATACGGAGTAATACCGAAGTCCGAAGATGTCTTTCTTTTTCTTTTTGCACCTTAAGTAATTCGAAGATACTCACACAGTGGCGTCATGCACAAATAATATTGAACGAAAACGTTCTCCAGAAAATCTAGGAAGAAATTTCAGTAAAACTAGAGAAACGGGAGGCTGTAATCACTCTGCTTACAAAAAACCAGACATCTTTGTCTATTGCTTTTAACATATGCTTCATTTCATTACAATACCTTTGTGCTGACTTTAAACATGCTACTCGGTATATATTGTGTTTTAGTGTATATTTTTAAAAATTTTTGCTCCTTTTTTTAATAATTCTCATGCTTTAACATTCCAAAAATAATTGGTGATTTAAAATAGATCGACTGCACATCCTTACAAGAATCATCTTGGCGTATAGCTAGGTTATATATTGTTCCTAGTCACAAACAGACGTACGTAAGTATGTTACGTACACCTCGATTTATTTGTACAAACATATAAGACACATCTTGGCTGTTGTGTTTTGTACAAATACTTCGATGATGTAAGTATGTCATATGATATTCATCATTAAAACAAAACCATAGTCTCATCTAATAAATTGTCAATCATATATGTCTCCAAAGAAAGATAATCAACACATTTTTACCAAATAAGCTTTTAATAAGCTTTTATTTTATGTTACTAAAGTTTGAACGAAACATACCAAAAAAGAAACAAGCTGAGAAACTTATACGGATCAAGTACATTTTTTCATAAACAATACAGAATATTATAAAATCTAACAAACAATCACACTTTCAGTCACCTCCTCCGTTTTCATTAAGCCCGGCCAACACCACTACTAATTATGCTTCTTACCCCACCCACCCCAACCGCCATGTTGGCTAAGGGAACGAAATCCTTTGTGTGCCCCAACAACTGCTCACATACACAATTGAGTTAGAGAATATACTTAGACATATAATTTATGACGGAATCAAACTGAACCTAGCTCCAAAGGCCCTTGAACCTTTAAAATTCTAATTAGAGTTAGATTTCTTCAACGTAATCAAGAAACAGAAAATTTAAACTTAAACAAAGTAATACTAAATGCGCTGCTTGCATAAAACACACATATGTATATATATATATATATATATATATATATATATATATATATATATATATATATATATATATATATATATATATATATATATATATATATATATATATATATATATATATATATATATATATATATATATATATATGCATTTAAATGTGAGTGTGTGTTGTTTTGAGTATACCTTTTGGAATATCAGCCTCAGTCGGATAAGTTCTTGTGGCGAAAGAAAAGAGAACCAGTGCAAAGAGAACTACTAGGAACAAATTAAAGCCATTAGACTTCATCTTTTTAACCTGTGTTTTTATGTGAAGGGTGTTGTTTGATTTATATGATCAACATGTAGGAGCAGATATGAAAAATGCATAAGATATTGCCTCTCCGAAATTCGTAGGAAAAAATGTGAGCATTATAATATATGACCTAATATAAAACATGACAAAAACATAGCCATTGACTGAACATTTAAACAATTTTTTAAACATAGATAAAATAACGCGATCTTATATCTCACCAACAAATACTCACATAAAGCAATCTTATGGTGATAACACGATTCTAGTAGTTTTTATTTCAATTATATATTTTTTTTATTCGAATCACTACAGCAAACAGCAAATCTCACATATATATGTACATTATGAAATGTATATATATTGATATTCTAACTGAGTGAGATATGTGAGTATTGCCTTCTAACAAAAATATAGAAACCTACGACCAAAATACTGCCCCAAAAATAAATGACATGCATGTACGTACGATGATACTTGCAAAGAAAACTGTATTATAGAGTATTCATTTTAATATATGCTACCTACTACCAAATACGGAGTAATATTTCTTAGGGTCCGCTTTCATGCCAGGTCAGTTGTACAAACTTAGAAAGTCAAAGTCAACTGATAATTCATAAGTTTGATTTTAGGTTCACCTCAAAGTCAACGATGCCAACTCATAAAGTCGACCATAATTCACTGAGGATCTTTATGGGTCCGATAAATAGTAAACTACTGAATGTGATCCGTATAATATGAAACATATCTCAACGTTGTGTCCAATGAATTAGTGATTTCTCCAACCCTCCGTGACAAATGATATCACTAACTCTCCGTAAAAAAACTTATTTCCAAAATTACATGATCAAATTGCCACAACTTTGATTATTAGCTCCTTTACTTCAATATTATATCATGCAACAACGAAAATATATAAGATATCGTTAACAATGTTGCAGAATATAGACAATACGTAAACTTTAAATCCCAGGGCCAGTCACCCCAACCACCCCATTCGTTGGGGTGGGCAACTTTGGTATCATTAACTCCATTCTGTGCTTCAACAACTGCACGCATCATACAATAATGTGTGTTAGAATACATTCTCTATTTAGAAGCATATATACCAATACATAAAAAGTATTTCAAAACACCTTTGTATGAAAAACATGTTCTTTAAATTACTTTAAAAGCAAAAATAATAATAATAATAATAATAATAATAATAATAATAATAATAAAACTAACAAGTATATGATTACATTTATTTATTATATATCATCATTGCTTTAGCTCCTATGTCAAAAAATAAATAAATAAACAAAATGGATTTTATTCATTTAGGGTGCGTTTGGTATATTTTTATCAGAATCAAACAATGACTTTCATAATCATATCAATTGTTTGGTTAAATATTTAGCTATCAAACAATGATAGCACACCCATAGAACCATACTAATGGGGGGAGGTAACTTTTGATGCTCATTCCAGAGGGTCCTACTTATTTATATCTCCATCACATTTTTTTTCTTCCTTACATGAGCATTTAAGTGGACTCTATTAATGTGATACCGATACCTAAAATTTTATACCAAACAACAATAATGAAATTAATATTTCCAATCTCATAGACCCCTCTAATCAAAATCATACCTTTAGTGATTCCGAATAGCGTACCAAACGCACCCTTATTCACTAGTTGAACAATCATTCAAGTTTATATGAAATTATGAATGACAAGTACACCTCAAATCACCCTTGTAATATAAAATTATGAATCCGTTATTTCTTACATAAAAATTACTAGCAATTTTTATTATTCAGGCGAAAATATGCTAATAACACACAATAATTCAATTAATATACCTTAATAACTTAATTTCGTTCCACTTTGTTACTACAAATCAAGACTAAAAGTATTTGGTTACCATTTTCACTCAAGAACTAACAAAGTTATCTCAAAACCAAAACCAATGGATTTAAATATACTTACAATAATGGTCATCCTATCCCGTCGACCTCTGCCACTAAGAGGGGAAACCCATTTTCAAAGGTGGGAAATATTGTGGTGTCTGATTCTGAAGACGAGGTTGCCAACCCATTTGATGAGTCTGCTAATCTTTTTGGTGGGGGGCAAGAGTTTGAACAAGAGTATGATGACTATGATGATTATGCGAACCAGGTGTATGATCTTCCCGGTAATTTGGATGCTTTTAATGCCATGTATGGTACCAAGCTTCAAAGCCATAGGAAGTAATTCATTTCGTTGTTCTTGTTATCATTGAGTTGTGATTTGATTTCTAGTTTTTAGAAATTAGGAAGTATCTTGTTATGTAAGCTTTTAGCCTATGTAACGGGCTGAGATGTGAGACTTCACCCATATCCATTGTACTTAAAAGTTTTTTTGGTTAATATATTTACCAGGGTGCAGGATTACTCCCCTTTACCAAAAAAAAAATATATATATACTTACAATATTATACACAAATACATAATTGCCTATATGTATAACATACCTTTTGGATTATAAGTTTGCGGTGGTAAAGTTCTTGCCGCATAAGATATTACAACAATTGCTAAGAAAACAATCAAACACAAAATAAAGCTGTATGACTTCATTTTCTATGCCGTCAATATTTCTATTACTCAAATTGAAGTATATGATTATATATTGGTTGATATTGTTTGGTTTATATAGAAAAACATAAAGCGACAAGTCAAAAATTCCTCGTATGATATGAAAGTTTTGCTCAACGATGACCCAAAAAAAAAAAAAAAAGGACATGGCGTATTTCTAAACCATAAAATATTCCACCAAGAACGTGAAGAAAACAAATGTTGGTTGAAATGTTACGTTTTATGATGCTTATTAGAACTTGTTGCTAAATATATAAATGAGTCAAAAGGTTTTGTAACGTTCGTTTATCTTTGAAAGGAATGTATTCGAGTATGTACAGAAGTCCCAGGTGCATTAAATTAACCACAACGCTAATTAAATTAAGAATTCTTATAAGGAGACTGTTGGGATAGTTACACGTTAAAATCTCACTAAGTCAAAACATGTAAATACAATTATATATGTTAAATCTTGCGGGTTGCATCCACCAAATAGATTACTTGATCCCAGGGGCGGAGGAGGAGTTCTCGGAGATCCAAAAATCGATAGATGTTCATCGTGTAGTGTAAATTTTTGTAAATTCTTGATTTTTCCAATATAAACCAAGTCTCAAAAATTTGTGACACATAAATTTATACTCCATCCGTCCTAAAATATAAGTCCATTTTTGTATTTTTAATTGTTCCAAATTTAATGTTCAACATGAGGTTTATCAAGACATTTTGGCATCTTTTGATCAGGACTTGCGGATATTATGGAAGCGTTTCACAGTAGTGAGGAAATAAGTGTGGGGTGTGGATCGTCGTTTATTACCTTGATTCCTAAAGGTTGCGATTCGGTGGAGTTAAAGAACTATAGGCATATTAGTCTTGTGGGGATTATTAGCAAGACGATTTCTAAGATTTTAGCTAACCGATTAAAGAATGTGTTGGGCAAGGTGATTTCTATCTCGCAATCGGCGTTTTTAAGGGATAAGTTCATTCTTGACGGGCCGCTGATCATCAACGAAACCATTACCTGGTGTAAAAAGAAAAAGAAGCAATCTTTTATTCTAAAGATCGATTTTGAGAAGACATTTGACAACGTTAATTGGAATTTTGTTCTAGACATTTTGTCTCAGAAGGGTTTTTCCCAGTTGTGGTGCAAATGGATTAGGGGTATTCTTAAATCGGCGCGCTCGTCGGTGTTGGTCAATGGCTCGCCAACCTTCGAGTTTCAATTTGGGAAAGGGATGCGTCTAGGGGATCCGATCTCTCCATTTCTTTTCCTGATTGTTATGGAAGCTCTGTCGTGTGTGCTTAATAAGGCGCAGGAGGACGTTTGATTAAAGGTATAAACACTCCTAATGGTGGCCCGGTTATATCACATCTTCTCTTTTCGGACGATGCAATCATTATTGGTGAGTGGTCGGAGGCGTGCATTGGCAATGTGGTTAGAATTCTTCGGTGTTTTTACTTGTGTTCTGGGTTAAAAATTAATCTCTCGAAGTCAAGCTTGTATGGGATTGGTGTGAGTGAGGCGGAAGTGTTAGATAAAGCGAGTATTGTGGGATGTAAGGCTGGGATGTTACCTTTCAAATATTTGGGCATTACGGTCGGGGCAAATATGAATCGTATTAACAACTGGAAGCCTGTTTACGATGTGTTTGAGGAGCGGTTGTCTAAATGGAAGGCCAATTGTTTGTCGATTGGTGGAAGAGTAACCCTTATCAAATCAATCTTAGAGAGCCTTCCGTTGTATTTTTTCTCTCTCTATAAAGCTCCGTGTAAAGTTATTAAAGACTTGGAGTCGCTTATGACTAGATTTCTATGGGGAGGATCGAAAGAGGAAGCTAAGTTACATTGGGTGGCGTGGGATAGAGTTTGTAGGCCGAAAATGTTTGGGGGCCTAGGCTTGTGTAAGTTAAGGATCTGTAATGTGGCGTTGTTAGCTAAGTGGGGGTGGCAGTTTAAAAATGATAGAGATAGTCTTTGGTGTAAAGTCGTTGAGGCGTTTCACATCACTAATCGGAGCTGGGATTTTTTGCCGTCTCACAAAGCTTTGAATGGTGTGTGGAGTAATATTACAAAAGTCATGTCAAGGACGATGGTCTTGGGGTTGCCTCTTAGAAGATGTTTCAAAGGAAAAATTGGGAATGGAAATAGTATCTCTTTTTGGATTGACCCATGGGTTCTGAACATGCCTCTGATGGATGTTTGTCCCCGTCTTTTTCGGTTAGAAGCTTATAAAAGATGCAAGGTTAGTGATAGGCTTATCAAGACGGCTGCTGGTTCCTTTCGTGTTTGGAAGTGGAAAAGAGCAGAGTTTTCGGGTGAGGAAAACGCTGAATGGCAGGTGCTAAATTCGTTGTTGGGGGATGTCGTGCTATCTGATTTTGTGGATAGTTGGGTTTGGGTTGGAATTGGCGATGGGGGTTTCTCTGTGGGAGCTATTAGGAAGCTGTTGTACATCGATTTGGACTTTAGTCATTCTTCAGTCTTTGAGTGGTGTAAATGGATTCCGAAAAAATGCAATATCTTTGGGTGGAGGGCCGAGATGGGAAGGATCCCAACGGCTGTTGCTTTGAGTCGTAGGAATATCCAGGTTATGGATGTTTCGTGTCCTCTTTGTGGTGATGCTGAAGAAACGGTGGATCATCTATTCACAGGATGCATTATCTCTACGGTGCTTTGGCAACACATTTCTTCGTGGTGTAAGGTCCAAAATTTGTTTGCTTTCTCGTTCAAAGATCTTTTGGAAGCTCATAATTATGTCGGGTTGTCGGGTAGAGCTAAAGATATTTTCTATGGCATCATTATTATTGGGTGCTAGAGCATTTGGAAGGCGAGGAATAACCTTAAGTTCCAACAGAAGAAGGTTAGAATGGAGGACATTATCAGTGAAGTGAAGGCGTTGGGTTTTCTTTGGGCTAAGAATAGAGCGAAGTTGGCGTCTTTGTCTTGGGGCGATTGGTGTAAATTTGTTATTATGTAGTTTTTGTTTTGTTGTTTTGTGCCGCCCCGTTTCGTGGGTTGGTGAGTTTCTAATGAAATATACCTTTCAAAAAAAATGTTCATTTTCAATAACAACCAATCAAAAGGCTTTTAAGTGGATGAGAATGAAATTTTATTAGTTGACATTTTAAGAGACCTACTTTTCTTAAACTTTGTGAAATTTGATAATGACATATAATTTGCCCCTAAGTATCCTTTAATACACCTTAAACTTGATCAATTCTAAACTCGACAACTTTTCAAAAACACACATAAAAAAAAATAAAAATAAAATAAAAAAAAAACAAAAAAACACACACACACACACACACACTTTGCATCAAAAGTCGAACAAGAATCACAATTTCGCAAATATGATTATTTGCTGCTATACACCACCGGTTTGCACGGGTATACGTCTATATTACTTAATCCACTAATATGTAAAATAAATAAATAAATAAATAAAATTTATTTACTATCAAAACCCAATATTCCCGTAATGTAATTTACCATCAAAGCTCAATATTATTTAAAGCCCAATAAATATTTAAATCAAAGAGATTAGTTAGATAAACAAAGTCCATTACTAAATTAATTTTATCATAAGTCAAGAAACTCAAATCGTTTTTTCACCCGCTTGTGTTGACGTCTGGAATATTGAAGCAGCAAACAAAGAAAATAAAATACTACAATAAAAAAAATTAAAAAAAAAATAACGAAATCCTAGAGAAGATCAGAAGAACTAATAACAAAGTTGAACTAGATTTTGATTATTTGTTTCTTTCAAAGCCTTTATCCACATAATCGAATGTAACTTGTTAAAGTCATAATCGAAAATTCAAGATGAAACAGGTACATCCGTACATGCATGCTTTCTTCTTTTTTTAAGGGTTTTAACAGATTTAAATTTTCTTGAGTTCCATTGCATATAAGTGTTTGTGACTTTGTGTCTTTGTTCATTGTTAATTTTTAGTCAATAATGAACCGCTAATTTCTTGATTGTAGTCTGATATTGGAGGTTCTTTGAAAAGAAAAGGTTCATAAAACAATCATAATATTTTTTGGTGATCGAATCTTCAAAACGAAATGTCTCTAATGATGTTCAATAAGGATCACAACCTAAATCTACAACTAGTACACCTTTGGATTCAGTACCTATTAGAGTTGGGATTGATAATTTATATTTAGCGAACATGGATTAAGCTTGAAACAAGCAAACTGCAAAACTTATCCGGTTATCCCTTTGATAACTTACAATTGTTTATTAAGTTATTATTTCTAATACGTTTTAATTAAACATTTTAAACAGTTATGAGGACAGTTATGATGGAGCAAGCAATATGTGTGGTGAGTTTAATGGTTTGAAAGTGTTGATTCTAAAACAAAATAAGTCAGCATATTATATACATTATTTTGCTCACCAAATTCAGTTAGTGGTTGTGGTTGTTGCAAAAAACGAAGACGGTGTCAATAACGTTTTTGATATTTTATCTGTTGTTACAAATGTGGTTTGTGGTTCTTTTAAACGGAAAGATATAATGCGAGAAAGTCACAAAGTAAGACTAGAAAAAGAAATTGCTAGAGGTGAAATTGAAACAAGAAAAGGGAAAAATCAAGAGGTTATTCTTGTACGAGCTTGAGATACACGATGGGGTTCTCATCATATATAGAACCATAATGAGTTTGAAAAAGGTGTTTCCAGAAGTTCTTCCTTCACTATGTTAAAGAAGATGGTAATACTTTTTTTGGGTAAAAGGGATCTTCACCCTGGTAAAATATATTAACCAAAAAAATGTTTAAAGTACAATGGAATGTGGCTGAAATACCACATTAACCTCAAGCAACCGCTTGAACTACCACTGGATCATTTATGACATGCCATAAAGGATCAACTAACTACGAAATACTTGAAAACCATAGAAGAAATAACATGTACGACACCTAGACATATCCACATCGCATATTACTTCCTCGACTTGCCTTGAACCTTAAAATCAAACATCTTGGAAAATTCCTCCAATTGGGCCAGGCTAAATCAAGCACCTGGGCAGCATAATCATCAGAAAAATAACCTCGAGCTCGTTGTGTCCTCCAGATGATGACACGTAATTACTCATAGAATCGTCTGGCTCAAGAACCTCATCATCACTATCAGAGACAACCACATTACCCACCTTAGAGAATGGATACCCTTCTTAATACCCTCAACCACCGGACAGGTTTCCCATTATCATCCACAAGCGTTGCTATCCCATCCACAATAAAGCTACTTTTCAAGCTTATCAATTTTCTCGACGATAGGGGTTACTTAGTTTACCACACTCAACTAGACTCATCAACCTGCCAGTGTCACTATTCAATCTTCCATAACATGACCGCTTTGCTCCTTGTGCGACAACCCAACCTCAGGCCCCATTTCAGAATTGGTCACCTCATCACTAAGCGCACCAAATGGATTCTTAGTGACGATATCACTTAAATCATCATGAATAAACTTATTAGAATTGTGCACATCACTCTTCGCTTGATTAACCGGATTTTGAGCAGCATGCTCGACGATAGAGCCTCTAGCATTGTTGTTAGTACCATTACCTTTTGAAGACGATGCTCCATCAGAACCCACTTTCTTTTTCGAAACTGGCTGCCAACGATAATTTAATGTGACCCTAGGTTTCGAAAAACGAACACCATCAATAACCTTCTCATGAGTGGGCCCCTTACCCTTACCATTACGTTTGGTAGCTTCTACAAATCCTTCCTTATCAACATTAGTCTGAGTGCTATGTTGTTTAACATTCTTAGGCCATGCATCATCAATATGGTCAAAGATTTTGCATGAGGCACAACGAGGCGGCTTCCATTCATATTCAATATCAACGCGCGCTAACGAATGACCTAGGCCATTAGAAAATGGAATAGCCACAACCACATGATCCATTAATGCGTCAAGAGATGATACTTCAACAAGAGCACGAGCATATGAATTCTGACCCCAAGACTTAACACACATAGAACTAGTGTAGGAATCCAACAAAATAGGCTTACCAATTTGAGTCGTAATCAAACTTAATCCAACTTCCGTATAAGCAACAATTGGAACATTATGTAATTTCAACCATACGGGAGCTGAAGTAACTTCCTCCTTAGCAAGCGTAGTATTAGGGGACCAAATATTTAGGAAAATAGGCATCGAACGAATCAACCATGGCCCTGACTCTAACACTTTATCCATACCATCCTTAGTAGAGAATTGAAACAAAAAGAATCCATTATTCAACATAACACGTTCCAACCCAAACTTTGCCCATGTATTCTTAACGTAGTTCTCTACTATAGGAAAAGCAGGCCTCTTCCCAATAAAATACCCATACAGAGTATTAGCAAACCTTGCTGAAACATCCTCAATCTCTTTCAAAGGAATTGTGACGTGAGCTCCTTCCACACGCTCCTCATTACGGAGCTCACATATGTTCACCGATTTGAAGGCATTGTTTGTTTTAAACATCAAAGCGTATGAGAGCTTAGGCAAACTATGTGAACTGACGTCACCAGAATTCTTACCATCGCCATTAGCATTCCCAGTCCCACCAGTAGAACTCGACTGGTGCGTATTCGTATTAACAGGCACACCTTCGACTTGACCGATCACCGTTCGACTACCCTTGTTACCCTGCGACTGATACGTATTACTCATCTCCCTACTACCCACGAATAGTATACCTCAAACAAAGAAGAACATAAGCAAACAATATGTAAAGATAAAACCCTAATCGCTTAGGGTTTATAAGCAGTTATCGAACAACTCAACCCATAGCACCAATTCGATCCAATAACAATGATGCACTGAAGACCAATAGATCGAAACCAAAGAAAACAGAACCGACTTGATAAGTGTGAATCGAACCCCTAAGTCAGTTGTGAATAAGAAACGATTTTGTAACCCTAGTGAACGATTATCAAAAACTGTTAGAACCTTGTGAAATCAAGCACGAATCCAATCAAGAACCAATCAACAATGAATGTTAATCAGTAACCAAATTAGAAGGATGCAAGAAACGCAAGGAGCTGGGCAGATTAATGAAAAGCGATTAGATTTTTGGGTTAGGGAAAATCGCCCCTAGAGAGAGATCGGTTAGGGTCCCCTTGCTCAAGATGGTAATACTTTAGTTAATTGAGAAACAACATTTGGCCTTATAACATATTTCAAAACACTAAAATATGTGTTTTACTTGTACTTGTTCTTGCATATCTTGGGGATCAGTGATGTATTGTCATGGCATTTAAAAATAGAGATCAAACTATTTTGGAAGCCATTTCATTGTTGAAAGGAACCATAAGGGCATTGAAGCACCAGAGCATCGGGCTTTCCTTTACTCTTTAAGAATGTAACATTGTTTTGCGAATTACATGGTGTTCAGATGGAAGATATGGTTGAATGTCATTAAAAAAGCTGAAGGAATAAAATTACCAACCAAATCATTTTGAGGTTGATATTTTCAATATAGTTCAAGATTTCAGTGCATGTTTTAGTGAGTTAAGTACCGAAATTACTAAAAAATATGATGGCATTGAATCTCCACAATTGATTTTCCGATTTCAACGTATTGAAGTTGGTCTAGTGAGATGTATCCACATGATTTTACTTATAAGGAGAGATTAAGTCTTTCTACTAATTTGCTATTATTATCAGATTATGACGTTTAACGGCATGACCACTTCACCGTGTAAGTTGATTAATAGCTGTAACTCATATATTTAATTTCTTACAATAAGATTCACATATGTTTAATCTTTATGTCATGACCACTTCACCATGTAGCATTGATTAATATCTTTATGTCTTTGAATATAGATGGCAAAGAAGATGAAGTAATTGTCATCTTTTCTAATAAAGGTGATCATGCCATTCACCAATGATTGTTGCATCTCTCAACTAGAATTGTTATTCCACAAACAATCTTTGTCATATTCTTTGATTAATTTCTAATAAAAATTTAAAACGTTGAAAAAGTTTCTTGTGTACTTTGTGTTTAAACTGCTTTTAAGTATTCTTGCTAGTTGCTACAAACTGTTTAAACACCACATCAGACTACATGAAGAGTGGTTAGACATAATTTAATAAGTTGTAATCACTTTAAAAGGAACAGCACGTAATGTATTAACGAGCGCCATAACTGACCAAGTCAAGTTATATAATTCACCTATTGCAAGCATTCATATTCTTAGGGTCATTAATATGAACCATGTGTTGATTGTGATGGGAGTCATTGATTTTGTCTTCTAAAATTTAATCACACTTCAATGACAGTTAGATGTCATTATTCATAAATACATATATATACGTATGTTATACTTTTCAGTATAAAAATATACTGATTTTGAACTTCGAAATTGTAATGAATTACAAATAAGAAAGCATGCATACACCATCCAAATGATAAATTATACATCGATATAACCACATGCTAAAACCGTTACATGATACTTAAACAAAACCTACTTGTTGGGCAACAATGAGTGATTGAAATTTTACAAATTAAAATACCGTTTCTTAGCAAACATAAACCTTGAACTTTAAATAAACAAATATCGAAACAGTCTACCACATAAAACTCTACTCGTGAGCAATAGTTAAGAGACTGCGTTTCTTCATTAGTTAATTCAAAGAGTTCATAATATTTGCTGTTTTTATGATCATTAAATTCTGCAACTTGTTACTAACGATGTATCAAAAATTGAGTGTTAAGAAATTCGGGATTAGATCGTCAACTCTTATATTCAAGTTTAGTCCAATCATAAGTTCAAACATACAATGGGAAAACAATAGTATTTCCTTAAATGGTATATATGCTTAGTCAAGAGGGCTCTTGGATAACAATAGTTGTGCCCATTCTATACCGTGGTGACTCCATGGAACATGATACTTCTATTTCCAGCAACGAAAACAATTGTTATTGATGGTAATGTGTTGTTTCTCCCTTTTTACTCAATGCAAGATCGATTTACCAAAGGACTTGTAGTTTAATAGTATCACATTTATATTGTGTGAGAAACAACACATTACTATCAGATTTAAATTGCAAGATTTTAGTTCTTGTTGTTACTCGGTGCAAGTTAAAACCAGGTTTCAATCATGGGATCAACAAGTTATAATCTTAACAGACATAGTAAATTGGAAGTCATAAGAACTGATAATCAAATCAACAAAGTTTTCATCACTTGAAAAACAATTTAATAATAAAAATGTGCATCGCATGGATGAATTTGGCTTGTAATACGCATCAGTCGCAGGGTAACGAGCATAAGCTCTCATATGCTTCGATGTTTAAAACAAACAATGCTTTCAAATCAGTAAACATATGTGAGCTCCGTAATGAGGAGCGAGTGGAAGGAGCCCACGTTACAATTCCTTTAAAAGAGATTGAGGATGTTTCAGCTAGGTTTGCTAATACTCTGTATGGGTATTTTATTGGGAAGAGGCTTGCTTTCCCTATAGTAGAGAACTATGTTAAGAATACATGGGCAAAGTTTGGGTTGGAACGTGTTATGTTGAATAATGGATTCTTTTTGTTTCAATTCTCTACTAAGGAGGGTATGGATAAAGTGTTAGAGGCGGGGCCATGGCTGATTCGTTCGATGCCTATTTTCCTAAGTGTTTGGTCCCCTAATACTACGCTTGCTAAAGAGGAAGTTACTGCAGCACCCGTATGGCTGAAATTACTTAATGTTCCAATTGTTGCTTATACGGAGGTTGGGTTAAGCTTGATTACGACTCAAATTGGTAAGCCTATTATGTTAGATTCCTATACTAGCTCTATGTGTGTTAAGTCTTGGGGTCAGAATTCATATGCTCGTGCTCTTGTTGAAGTTTCATCTCTCGACGAGTTATTGGATCATGTGGTTGTGGCTATTCCATTCTCTAATGGGCAAGGTCATTCGTTGGTGCGTGTTGATATTGAATATGAATGGAAGCCGCCTCGTTGTACTTCATGTAAAATTTTTGATCATATTGATGCTGCATGCCCTAAGAATGTTAAACAACATAGTGTTCAGAATAATGGTGATGAGGAAGGATTTGTAGAAGCTACCAAACGAAAAGGTAAGGGTAAAGGGCCCACTCAGGTTATTGATGGAGTTCGTTTTTCGAAACCGAGGGTCACATTGAATTATCGTTGGCAGCCAGTTTCGAAAAAGAAAGTGGGTTCCGATGGAGCGTCGTCTTCAAAAGGTAATGGTACTAACAACAATGCTAGTGGTCCTAATATGCATGCTGCGCAAGATCCGGTTAATCAAGCGAAAAGTGATGTGCATACTTCTAATAAGTATATTCATGATGATCTAAGTGATATCGTCACTAAGAATCCATTTGGTTCGCTTATGGATGAGGTGACCAATTCTGAAATGGGGCCTGAGGTTGGGGTGACACAAGGGGAGCAAAGCGGTCATGTTATGGAGATTGATAGTGACAATGAGGTTGATGAGTCTATTGAGGTTGGTAAACCAAGTACCCCTATCGTCGAGAAAATTGATAAGCTTGAAAAGCTCATTATTGATGGGATAGGAACGCTTGTGGATGATAATGGGAAACCTGTTCCGGTGGTTGAGGGGATTAAGAAGGGTAATCCTTTCTCTAAGGTAGGTAATGTGGTTGTATCTGATAGTGATGATGAGGTTCTTGAGCCAGACGATCCTATGAGTAGTTACCTGTCATCAGCTGGAGGACAAAACGAGCTTGAAGGTTATTTTTCTGATGATTACGCTGCCCAGGTTCTTGATTTACCTGGGCAATTGGAGGAATTTAACAAGATGTTTGATTTTAAGGTCCAAGGCAAGTCGAGGAAGTAATATGCGATGTTGATTCGTGCATGTTTTTTCTTTCATGGTTGTTCTAGTTTTTCGTAGCTAGTTGTTCATTTATGGCATGTCATAAATGTTCTAGTGGTTGTTCAAGCGTTTGCTTGAGGTTAATGTGATACCTCAGCCACATTCCATTGTACTTTAAAAGTTTATTTGGTTAATATATTTTACCAGGGTGGAGATCCCTTTACCCAAAAAAATTTGGCTTGTTATAAACACAAGCTTATCATTTTATGAACTTATACTTATACAAATCAATATTAAATCCTTTATATTCTGTTCGTAAATGAAAAAATGAAAATAAGTACAACAACTATATAACATGCACGATCAAGTACAATATCAATTCAGCAAAAATACATATGAACTAATTTATTTGATATAAGATATCACAAACCTGAGCATTACGCGTGGTATACAAATTACAAGATTACCAAATTCCATGATACAAACTAATATATTACATCACGGCGGAGATTATACACGAACTTGCAATCTCAGGGCCAGTTGCCCCAACTCCCACCCCAATCACGAGGTTGGGAGGCTTTGGAATACTGAACTTCTTTTTGTGCTCCAACAGCTTCACACATACAATACATTTGATTATCAGTGAGACTAAAGTCACAACCAAAGTAAATGATCAAAAATCAGATACTATGATTAAAATACAATTTTTACTAGACATATATAGTGACCCCTTTGATTTTTGAATGGAATTTTACATTGTGCTTCGCAAAACTAACAATAGTTGCAAGTTGTTAGCAACCAGTTGTAGTTGTAATTTGTAGCTTTTTGTTATATAAAAACGGATAGAAAAGAGTCGTAGTTGTAACTATAGATTGTAAAACAAACATGCAATCCAAAATGCTCAGAGTTTCTATTATAAGCGTTTCATGAATTAAGTTCGTTAAAAATGAAACCCCAAAAGTAAAAGGGGAAATTATTAAAAAAAGTATTATACTTGCCACCCTTTCATCTTCTGGGTAGCGAACTATTTTTTTTCATTTTGAGGGTAATAAACTCGTCTTTTTTTCATCTTCAGGGTACTATGTGACTTGTTAACCGGAAGACACCCACCACCACTACCCAGAAGATGAATTTGTGGCAAGTATAATACTTTTTTTTATAATTTGCCCTACCCATCACCACCCACTCCGACCACCACTGCCGCTCCGGCCACCTCAACCCACCACCCACCTTCTCCTTCCTCTCTCTTCCTCCTTCCTCATCACATAAACCATAATTAAAAAAATATAATAATAAAATAAATAAATAAATAATAGAAATGAAACCAATCATCTCCACCATTCGCCGCTGTTATTTCTACCGGAAACCACCACCACCATCACAACAGCCGCGTCATTTCTACCTGAAACCACCATCACCATCCACAACAGCCGCCGTTATTTCTACCTGAAACCACCACCAGTGCCACAACAGCAGCCGTTATTTACTTCCCATCATGTAAATAACACGAAATAAATGTATTCCAACATACCGAAACATCCAACATTTCATCAACACCTTAATTGCAACCCGAAACATCCCACATTTCACCAATACATACCGGAATCATTCCTCTCGACACCAACATAATAGCACACGACAAGGACCAAAAAACCTGTTTGGCAATGAGTTTGAAACTCACGGCACCCACTGTTTTCACGACCACAAACTACGACTACCAAACAAACAAGCAATGGATACGCAAACGCCATTTATTTATTACATTTTTATTAGTTTTATTCGTTAATTAAACTCCCAATACACTCGAAAGTACACAGATTATTAACTTGGNAGAGAGATGGTTTTCGGTGGTGGGTGTTTGGCTGTGGTTGAGTTACGGTGGTGATAGAGATGTTTACTCAGCCCGTGAGCAGGTACGCCGAGTAAATGGAAATAATGTAGAGATCAAGTGAAATGAGTGGTAAGTGTGTTCCGTGTTGGTGGCAGGTGGTGTTCCGGTGACCTAAAACACTTGGGATATATAAACTAAGGATTTACCGGTAGGACAAATTATAAAAAAAAGTATTATACTTGCCACAAATTCATCTTCTGGGTAGTGGTGTAACTTGCTACCGGTTGAGCAAGTCACTTAGTACCCTGAAGATGAAAAAAAGACAAGTTTATTACCCTGAAAATGAAAAAAAATAGTTCGCTACCCAGAAGATGAAAGGGTGGCAAGTATAATGTCTTTTTTAATAATTTGCCCAAAGTAAAAGGCTTGCATGTGTAAAATACTCTTGAAAGCTCCGTATTAAAAATAACCTAAGTGCACATGGACATTGGAGTATACGATATGTGAATACCCACAAAAAGATCTAATAACAAGTGCATGCATGATTGGATATACGTGTGTATACAACATATATATAGTTACCTTTTGGTGGTAAAGTTCTTCCCGCATAAGAACCCAATACAATTGCAAAGAGAACAATGAAACGTAAAATGAAGCCATGGAACTTCATTTTCCTGCCACTGACGATGGTAAATATTTCACCTGAATAAAAAGTGTGACTATAGATTATTTTGTATTGTTTGGTTTATATAAGAAAAAGATGTACCCAGTCATTCATTACACGTATGACATGAACGTTCTAGTCACCAATGACCACAAAAAAATAAGTGATATTGGACATGGCTAGCAAAGCACTCCATGTACTAACTATATATAAAATACTAGTTAGTACTCACACGGGTGTAATGGCGACAAAAATCCTAAATTACTGGCAAAGAGTTTTCCTTAATCGCAAAATTCAACAATGAGAGAATCTTCTAGACAATGGGCTTTATTTTCATCATTAGATAATTTTTTCGAGTAATTTAGCCTGGTAAATAGACTGATACGACCCGTTTAGGTTGTACCGATAGTAGCACCCCTTCAAGCGTGATGCGAGCTCCATCAGAAAAGAAGAAGACCAGAGATATTTTTAATTAACTGAAAACTTGATAATTTCATTCATACGATGAGCTTAAATACTCGAAACAAGATAATCCTATACGAAACAAATACTTATCCTAACATGATATGACTTGAACACAGACTCAACACATATCCTAAACACTTCGACACTTATCCTAAACAGAAAGATAATTATGTTGGTTATCCTAAACACAAACCGATGCAGGTGTTATCCTATTGGCTCGTTCCATCCCCTGAACCGCTGGTGTGTAACATTCCCCCTTCCTTCAAAAATTACCTTGTCCTCAAGGTTATAATCTGAATTGGCAGTTTCGGTTGCTCTCTGTTAATCCATGTTCGTCACTTGCCTAGGATCGTCACCATCATCTGCCATTAATAATAAGAACTTAGCGGGACACTTATGACCTCGCATCCACTTGTTATCACAGTTGAAACATAGCCCTTTGTTCAGGCGTTCTTGACGTTCAGCGGGTGAAATCCACTTGATAGGAAGTGGCTGAGCACTAGTGTTGGTGGTAGCTTGCGTGGGTGTTGGTAACAAGGGAGACTTACGTACGTCCACGTCAGAACTAGCAACTGAAAAACACATCGTGGGCTGCGTTTGAGTAACAACACTGGTTGTGGCATTAGTTGTGTGGACAACGGTGGGAGACCGTTGGTCTTCTAAACGCGCTTCAGTAATTCGTGCCAAAGAAAAAGCTTCGCCAAGTGTAGTAGGCCTGGAGACCAGAAGTTCTCGTTGCAAGTTCGGCTTAAGGCCGGATATATAGAATGATATGAGTAAGGTTTCAGAGATATCTGTGACCCGATTCATGAGCTTTTCAAACTCACCCTGGTATTGGGTCACCGTACCCGTCTGCAAGAGTTTGGAAAGGGCTCCTTGAGGGTCCTCATACTTAGAAGGCCCAAAACGATTGCGGACATTTTCCACAAATCCGTCCCAAGAAGTGATCAACTTGTTGCGTGTCATCCACCTATACCATTCTGCGGCATCCCCCTCCAAATTGAAACCAATAATACGAAGCCGCTGATCCGCTGGTGTCTCAAGAAGCTGGAAGTATTCGTTAATGGCGAATATCCAACTCTCGGGATCTGCTCCATTGAATTTTGGAACCTCTAACCGCATGGAACGCGGTATCATTCCTTGATCACCACCTGACCCCGATCCGTGACGTGACAAAACCAATGCTTTGGCTGCTTGCAATTCTTGGTTCAATGCTGCAATCTGTCCCATGAAGGCATCAGATTGTTCCTTCAAAAGTAACCGGATGGCTTGTTCGTTCATGGTAACTCGATGAAACAGTCAATTCCGGTGATGAATAGTACTCTCAATGAAAGCACCAATTGATACGACCCGTTTAGGCTGTACCGATAGTAGCACCCCTTCAAGCGTGATGCGAGCTCCGTCAGAAAAGAAGAAGACCAGAGATATTTTTAATTAACTGAAAACTTGATAATTTCATTCATACGATGAGCTTAAATACTCGAAACAAGATAATCCTAAACGAAACAAATACTTATCCTAACATGATATGACTTGAACACAGACTCAACACATATCCTAAACACTTCGACACTTATCCTAAACAGAAAGATAATTATGTTGGTTATCCTAAACACAAACCGATGCAGGTGTTATCCTATTGGCTCGTTCCATCCCCTGAACCGCTGGTGTGTAACATAGACAAAACTCGTCACGCCTAAATCTACATACCTTGTTACCAAGGAGAAAATTTACTTTAGCATATGGTCTTTGTTGCTTACATACCTTACCGAGAAGCAGCTCATGTATCAGAACACCTAAAAACTTGAATTCTTTCATCGAGAAAATTGCTTTAATACATAATTTTGTGCCCGTTTGAACCTTTTCGAATACTTCATTCCAAATCTTCAAATAGCAACTACCACGGTATGTAACACTAGTGGAAAATACGTCGGCCTCACTAACAAGTAGAGTTTAGAACATATAGGAAAAAAAATAAAGGTTACAAGAAAAATTACAAAAATTAATTAAGTCAGCACAACATAAAAGGAATTAAATGTTTCGTACAATCAACTGAGAGAATTGGGTTTGAAATAACAATAATCACTTATATAGATTGATTTAATGATAAATGGTCGGAATGGAAATGGCTCTAAGAAAAGAAATAGGGGAGAACAAAAATGATATTAAAAAATTTATGGCTAAAATTTGAATAAAAAAGAAAACTTTGTTACCTCATTTTTACCAATTGTTGTTCGTAATAGCTTCACAATTGTTTCGTAATTAATATGACACTTGATGCGGTAGAAATCAAGTGGGTTACAGACATCCAATCGTTTTCAAAAAGAAGGATTTCGCAATGAACCGTAAAAACAATCGCAATATTACCTGATCTTACCGTCATGTTCAGAATGGTAATACTGGACCTGCTGGAACTTTTAGAATTGAAGGTTATTGATGTCGAAATGTTGAGCATTGAACGAGCAATTTTTTGAACAAATTTCAAGATTTTTTGTTTAAAACTGGAGGAAGAAATTTGCCAAAAAAGTGACGAAGAAGAATGATTAAGAGTGTAAAGTGTCAGAAAAAACTGACATCCATGGAAGAACTTGTTAGTTTATGGACACATTTATTATGTGTATGACCAGATTCGAACACGAGCCTATGGGATTGCACGCGTTGCGTATGGGATTTAATTATATTAAGTCACAAAATATTAATATGGTCGAACAAAGTAAGGAGGGGGTTGAGTGTAAGCTTTAGAACTTAACGCTGTGTTCTCGAGTTGAGTAAAAGGAATGAAGTAAAGTGAAAGGGAGAAAGTTTGTGTTCTCTAGTTTTTTTTAGGAAGTAAAGTGAGGTAAAGTGAAGTAAAGTGGTTATATTTTAGTTATAAAATTTTCACTCCACTTTTGGGGTGAAAGTCACTTTACTTCATCTCTCTTACTTTACTTCCTCTTTTTTTCACTTTCATTCATTTTTTTTTTTTTCTCTAGAACACAGCGTAAGGAAGTGTTGGACTCAAACTTGAAGAGCAAGTTTGGAGCATATATAAACCCCTAATTAGCTCTTAATATTTGATAAGAAAAAATAAGACACCAAACCTTTTTCTTATACAATTTGTTTGGTATCATGCTATCAACTGACACATGCATCGAATCTATTATCATATGTATAATGTATGTATATGATCAACATGCATGCATACGATACGCATGTCATGGGGCATGCAGGTATTCATGCCTTTCTTCCTTCTTGTATTTATGTTCGGCAGATAGGAAATAAATAGGGCAAAATACCTATTAATGTACTATACTTGACATAAATGTTACTTTTGTGTATTGAACAAATTTTTTTCCTTAAATGGGTACTGAACTTTCATTTTTTTGTCTTTGTGATGTACTTTGTGACATTTTTGCCCCTGGATTTTTAATAATTTGAGGGGCAAAAACGTCACAAAGAATATCAAAAAAGACCAAAATATGAAAGTTTAGTACCCATATAATGAAAAAAATTTGTTCAGTACACGGAAGTAACATTTGTGGCAAGTATGATGCATTTTGAAAGAATTTGCCCAAAATAAAGGGGTTCGTTCCTATTTATTTTATTAAAAGCTAAACCTTGTTTGTTGTATGCTTTACTTGTGACTTGAACTAGCATTCTAATTGAATCGCTAACAATACGCGCGTACATGATCGTAGAGAAATCCTACCTTGGATTTTTTGTGGTTGCCTATTCGACTTGTTATAAGGTCGATTTGCATAAACCCTAATTTATTAGGGTTTATGACTTGATCTTTAATTTGGGGGTTTTATAAATCCTAATTGCATGGATTGCTTAAAGGTACTCACTTTATTTTAGTTTCAGTTAATTAATTTACAAGTATTTGATCTTATGCTTCCGTTGCGTGTTCTTGATGTTTATATGTTTAATTATATAATTGTTATGGTACTTAAATTTCAACAGAACTGACATCCATGACGCAAATTGCATTACGAAAGGGCAATATAGGTAGTCGACATAAATGTGACATGGTTTTAGCAATATTATATAAAGTTGAATGAAGGTAATCGGTCACACTTTTGCAAATTTCCCGAAACTAAAATTCTAGCTCAAATTTGCATATGAGCAGCTGATTTACTATTGACCTAGGAGTAGCAGGCCTACTCAAGGCCCAGTTAAAAGATGTCATTAGTAATGGTTGCCCCTATGATATGCATTGGGTTAGAGAACAAGTAGTCAAGTATCATGTGTGAAAATATTCAATGAAAATGGCTTTCCTTCTCGGACTTGTACTATCTAATATATCGTCTATGAAACGACTAGCAACTAACCAGTTAGAAGGATAGTAATTGTTTGAACTAATTATGTGGAGCTTTTAGTGCTTCCTAAGTGTGGCTATTATTGCTGACATTCCGAATGTTTTATGCATGATTGAAGTGACATATGCGAGCGTGACCTGAAGTTGAATTTCAAATAGATAAATATTTGTCATAGGATGGTTTTTATGTTCTTATGATTGTTTTCTTCTCCATTTTTCTGGGTTTTGTCTAAGGATCTTGTTTGTCCCAACAACACAATCCCTATCCAATGATACAATATCTTTTGCTGCTAGATCATAGTTTAGCTATATACTGTATATAACAAATTAACAATCAACATTTAACTTAAAACTACAGTTAATTAATTTGTTCGAGATAACTATCAAGCTTGTCTCATACACGTACTATGAGGAACAACAAGGGAAAACTAGTCATTATTCATTATTCCATTGCATAAAATACAGCAATACAAAGTTACATGGTTGGACAAACACTCCTTACTTCAATTCAGTTGCCTCCTCCTTTTCCATTCAACCCGACACCATTATTTTTCTGCCCCTGATTTATCCACCCACCCCAACCGCCGGCACCACCATCCGTGTGAAACCCTTTTTGTGCCTCAACAACTGTACGCAAATGAAACAGATGGTTAAACTTAAAACACAGTAATTTCTTCAAATACATTACATGATGCGCACATATATATAAGCTTGATTACACATATGTACATGCAGTCATGTGTATGTGTGTTAACATACCTTTTGGATTATTAGTTTGGGATGGATAAGTTCTTGTGGCGAAAGAAGTAAGAACAAGTGCAAAGAGAACAACCAAGAACAAAGTAAAAGCAGTATTGGACTTCATCTTGTTAAGTTGTGTTTTGATGAGATGGTTGTTGTTTGATTTATATAGACAACATGTGTGAGTGGATGTCTACATTCAGTTTGGAAGTGTCTTAGAAATTCTTTCTCCATGTTCAAAAAGTAGGAATTACAAGTTGCAAAACCAAAAACAAAAAGGTCTGACATGCATTTGGACAAATCCCACTCGATCAAAAAAAACCAACAAAGTCTTTAGTTAAAGAAAATTGGGTCCACTTTCACGCCAAGTAAACTATACAAGACAAGCCAATTAGTCAAATTCAACTTTAACATAAGTGACAATTGATATATTTCAATAATTCTAACTTATTAAATAACAGGGACACCGGTGATTGACTGATTTTTGAAGAGCCTCACGCTCACAGCCATAGATATAGCTATCATCAGGGACCATGTTTGAAGCAATGGTTCTCTGTTGTAATTGGGAAACTTAAAATCTATCCCATCTTTGTCACATATAATTAATCCAAAGTCAACTTAAGTGCTTGTATCCAATGATACTCCTTGTTGTGTGAGAAGCTCCAAACAAAATGGTTGTGGGTTCAAGACTTGCTTAGGACATGTCAGATAGATTTGTTGTATATATTGTGAGATAGTTAGTTGCCATTCAAAAATAATAATACAAAGTCACGTTTGGATATCTAGCTGATATGAGGTATACAAGGTTTTAGGGGGTGTTCAGTGTTTTATTAGCTTAGTTGAAGTAGCTTTTGATATTGCACAAAGCCAGAAAAAAAAAGTTAACAAAGTTTTTATATAAAAGCCATTCAGTAGGCTTTCTATAAATGTATAAACTTTCTGTAAAAGATGACCCAGACACCACTGAATGTGTTAAAAACAAAATTATGCCATGGTTTCTGGTAACTGGAAGGAAATAAGGGTAGAAAGTTTTTATTGAACGGCAATATTATTATAGCAGCGCCTAACAAAATGCTAGGCATAAATTACGAAGTTTGGGAGAAAGCATTACTTGGATTATTAAACCACTCTATAATTCGTACTCATATTAGGTACTTTAACAAAAGATGGTTTATACACTATGAAATAGATAGGGTAATACATCACATATTAAAGAGAGGGAAAAAGGAAGATAGTTTGGCACTTAAATCAAATGAATCAGGTAACTTTAGAAGCTAGCTAGGGTTCACGCATTCATTACTTCGTGGAGCGAGAATGGCAACCCATTGAATTTGTTCAAATTAATT
>LBNU01034717.1:5578-55984 GCA_014162995.1 Artemisia annua
TTTGCATTTAGATTTTATAATATCGGGATTAGCTCGGGATTTGCATTTCTTTTTGCCTTTTATGTGTTTACATGTGCATTATTTGTTCCCCTTGCCTTAGCTCGCGTTTTAGATCATAATTGTAGTTCTTATAATCAAATCTCAAAAATATTTCACTATTCATCTCACACACACACTTTACACAATCGTCACTATCGCCGTCAAGCTCTCATCGGAAAACGACCCGAGAGATATTCTCACGAATATTTCTTTGGAAAAACGTACTTAAAAATACATACATAAAGAGGCATGAGAGCAAGCTGCGCAAGCTCAGCATTGAATATGATGAGGAGTTGTATCCACACTTGGTGTCCACCATTGCTGAGCGCAGGTAGCGTTTGATTCTTTTGCATTCCATCGTATTTTTCAAACTTGTAGCATTTAATTCCTTTGAAATTAGTGTCTATAATACAATGGGAATGGTGTGTTATTCGCAGGTGGCTAATCAACCATGGGTTGCGCCTCGCTGCACTAGGTACTCTGGAGTCGCAAGAGGTGACCCGGGCCTTTGGGGACGTTGTGCAGTGCGCCTTGGCCCATGGCAAGGCCGAAGCTATTGATGAGCTCTTTGAGAAGAAGATGCTGACAACTCCTCCTGCACAAGTACCAGGCTATAATGGGGACGCCTAGGCTGAGCTTATTGCTGCGATGGAGAGGATGAAGTTGCTGGAGCTTCCTCGCATCGCCCAATTAGAGCGCGACCAGGATTACCCCATAAGTGTCATTATGGAGGGTTTGACCTTGGCCAGGCATGCGGCGGATGGCGCTGAGGCACAACCGGATTTTTTTCTAAAGCCGGACGTGTCGCAGCTGCAGGTGCCCATTTTTGCTCAGCCGCGTGACATCCTGAACCCCTTTGCCATCGAGAAGGAAATCCCATTGAAGGAATCCTTATAGGCTCATGCTACTAGGCTTGCAAAGAAGAAGGGGGTGAAAGGGAAGGCCATCCTTTGTGGCGTTGGTGCAGCTCATCTTCCCAGGTCTGATGGAGTGCCCGTTAGCGTGCCAACGGTATCACCCAAGGACGTAGGCCTGTTGAAAAAGCTGGAGGAAGCTAAGAGTGTTGTGCGCTGGGTTGGCAGCTCAAAGCTTGAGCGTTCCCATAGTTTGTAAGTTTTTTGTCTTGTAATAGATGGACAATTTTATCGCATGTGACATATATGTTTTGCATAAACTCGTAGTTTATAATAAAATTGTAGTTGATTTGTACACATGTTTGTATTCTAATATTTGTACTTAGTTTCTTGTCCTTGCATAAAAGACATCCAAGAATCAAATTTTTATCCGAACGTACTTAAAAAAGAGATTGTAGAATCTATAATCACTTATAATTGTGTACAAAGTCCGTAGCTTAATGTATATGCGAAAAATTCACAAGTGTATGGGTTAACATGCAGCGTACTGCAACTACCATATCAAGGAGTCAAGAGTCTTGGCTCCAAATTTGTTAAACGCGCACAGTGTGGATTTTTGCGTATCCATCGTGGGTTACGCATCGAACTTACGCCAACGTCTTAAGCGTAAGGTGTTTAACAAGCGTACGTGACCTAATGTTGATGGGTTTGCAACCCTCTTACTCAACGAGTTATTTAGTAGGTTTACTCATCCTTTACCATCGTGGGTTTTAATAAGTGCATGCACGCCATGTAGGCAAGAGGTAATGTAACCAAGACATTGATACATAAATAATATGTAAATAACAATGTAAAGAAAATGTGACGCGGAGTTAGCTAGAAACCGCGAAATTTAATTAATACTTGCAAGTTTTTACAAAAAAAAGTTATTTGCCTAAATGAAACAAAAATCTTAATACACGAATATCTATTAGCACTTACTAGAGTGCGGAGGTGTCCGTGTATGGGGCCGTAGCCTTTCCTAAAGATAACATCTCTTGAGATTGCAAATGTTCCATGTGCGTTGTAGCTCATGGTCATCTTTATCACGCAGCTTGTACGCGCCTTTCCCTAGTGCTTCCATGACCTCATAGGGTCCTTTCCACTTTGGTCCAAGCTTTCCTGTATCTTCTGCGTGGCTTGCATCGTTAGCACGATATACGAAGTCGCCTGGTCTGAATGAGGTGCTTCGAACTTTAGCATCGTAGTATCCCTTCATTTTCGACTTAGCTTTTTCTTCACATATAGCTGTGCGCTCGCGCCTTTCTTCCAATAGGTCCAAGTCTATACGCCGTTCATCATCATTGGATGCGACATTAACATCCGCCGTACGAATAGTTGGCATCCCAATTTCAGCCGGTATGACAGCTTCTGTCCCGTAGACAAGAGAAAAGGGGGTATCTCCAGTGCTAACTTTGATTGATGTACGGTGTGCCCATAAGACGTGCGACAATTCCTCCACCTTTCCTCCTTTGTGCCTGTCTAGGCGTGCTTTAATTCCTTCGCCCAGACTGCGATTTGCGCGCTCAACCAAGCCATTGGTTTGTGGGTGTTTAACCGACGCGAAGTGCTGTGTGATATTCAGTTTCTCGCAACAGTCTTTGAACGGGTTATCGCGGAATTGTTTTCCGTTGTCCGAGATGATTTCCCCAGGTAAGCCAAAGCGGCATACAATATTGTCCCAAACAAATCGTTTCACTTGGTTACCTGTAATTGTCACGACTGCTTTTGCCTCAATCCACTTAGTGAAGTAATCTATAGCCACAATAAGAAATTTCAGTCCCCCTGCTGCAACAGGGAAGGGGCCCGCAATGTCGATACCCCACTTATAGAATGGCCATGGCGAGGTAATAAGCGTTAGCTCTTGTTATGGTTGGCGCGGGATGGGTCTGTGAACTTGGCAGTCGCTACACTTTCTTATCATATCCCACGCGTCGCGATGCATAGTGGGCCAGTAGTATCCTGACCGCAAGGCTCGTGCTACAACGGACCGAGGTCCTGAATGCATACTGCATGAACCGGAGTGGATTTCTCGGAGTACGTAATCTGCCTGGAGAGGTCCGACGCACCGAAGCCATGGTTGTAAAAATGAGCGCCGATATAGGATACCGTCTCGAAGTTCAAAACGCTGCGCCGTGCGCCGTATCCGTCAGGCGTCCTTATGATCCTGGGGCAGTATCCCTTTACTTATAAATTCAATGATAGGGGTCATCCACGTAGGATCTTGCTCCTCTATCACCGTAGATACTTCCATCTCCGAGATGGATTTGTTCTTGAGAATCTCCACCAATACCTGTTTTGACAGGTGCGCAAAACTTGTAGATGCGATCTTGCTTAGCGCATCTGCCTTTTTGTTTTCCCCTCTAGGAACTTGTTTGATTGTAAACCTGTCAAATCCCTGGATTAATGATTTCGTCTTTTCGAGGTATTGGATCATGTTATCCTCTTTAGCCACATATTCACCTGACACATGGTTGGCTACTAATCGGGAATCCACATTCGCCTCTAGGTTGCGTACACCCATTCGGGTTGCAATGCGTAATCCAGCGATTAGGGCTTCATATTCTGCCTCGTTGTTCGTGGCTGTGAATTCAAAACGCTGTGCGTAGGTGAATTCCATTCCTCCCGAGTTAGTGAGGATAAGGCCTGTGCCTGAACCATCCACGCATGAGGATCCATCTGTAAATAGGACCCATGGTTCTTGTAGTTCTACCTTGCTTTGTGAAGGTGTGGCATCAGTATCTAGTTTCTCGATGATGAAATCTGCTAGTACCTGCCCTTTAACTGCAGTGCGTGGCCTATAAGAGATGTTGTGCTCGCCTACCAATACACTCCATTTTTTTAAGAGCCTAGATGCGTCAGGTTTGGAGATAACTTGCTTGATAGGTTGGTCTGTGATTACCACTATGGGGTGTGCTTGAAAGTACCTGCGCAGTCTTTTGGCGGCGAATACTAATGCCAAGACCAACTTCTCCATTGCACTATAGTTAACCTCCTTCTTCTTGAGTGCCTTGCTTACAAAGTATATGGGTGTTTGTACGGAGTTTCTATCTGTCAGTAGCACCGCGCTAATTGCTCCATGAGTCACAGATAAGTACATAATTAACTCTTCCCCTGGTCGGGGTGCGACTAGTGTGGGAAGCGCTGCTATGTGTTGCTTAAGCTGTGCAAAAGCTTCTTCCGCCTCCCTAGTCCATCGAAAGTCTCCCTTTTTTGTACACTTCTTGAGTGTTTTAAAGAGAGGGAGTGACTTATCCGCTGATTTGGACAGGAATCTGTTCAAGCCAGCTAGCTTGCCATTCAGAGACTGGACCTCTTTCAACGTGCGCGGTGAAGGAAGTTCGATGACGGCCTTTGTTTTTTCTAGGGATGGCTTGATGCCATCAGGCTCTATTAAGTATCCAAGGAACATGCCCTCTGTAGCGCCAAAAGAGCATTTCTTATGATTCAACTTCATGTTGATCTTTCCCAGTGTTCTAAACGTTTCTTCAATGTCACGCACCAACTCGTCTTCAGTATGGCTTTTGATGACAAGGTCGTCAACATAGACCTCCAGGTTGCGGCCCACCTGCTTTGCAAATGCATTATCTAACAATCGTTGATAGGTGGCGTCCGCGTTCTTTAAACCAAAAGGCATCTTTGTATAACAATAGACACCTTGGCTTATGTGGAAGGCCGTTTTTTCCTCATCTTCTTTAGCCATTTGTATTTGGTGGTACCCTTTGTATGCGTCTAAAAAGCATTTAAAGGGGTATCCGCATAGAGATTCTACCTTCCAGTCTATCTCTGGTAATGAGTAGCAGTCCTGTGGACATGCTTTGTTGAGGTTCGTGAAGTCCACGCACATCCTCCAACTGCCATCACTTTTCTTGACCATCACTGGATTGGAGAGCCAGTCATGGTAATAAACTTCTCGCATGATCCCTGCATCCACTAGCTTGCGTACTTCCTCGAGAATGGCTTTTGCGCGCTCTGGAGCTTGACCGCGCTTTTTCTGCCGCACCGGGGAATATCCTTGTCGGATTTGCAACTTGTGTTCTGTAATCGATCGTGGCACACCAGTCATGTGCTTTGGTTCCCATGCGAAAATGTCCAGATTCCTTTGCAAGAGTGCGCACACGGCTGCTCTGCCTTTATCAGACAGCGATCCCCCGATCGTTATTTCTTGCTCCGGGTAATCTGGATGGATTGCGACCTTCAGGTTTGATACTTTAGCTGTGCGCTGTTCTGGAGTGTGTGCCGTCTCACTCGTGATCGTGTTACACTCCCTAGGTGGTACTACGGTATTGTAGAGGGTAACAATGCCGCCTTCCACTGGGAATTTAAGCATCCCATGTGCTGTGGATGGTACCGCGCGCATGGCTGATATCCCTGGTCTTCCAATAATGCCATTGTATGGCGAAGGAGATTTGATTACCATAAAGTTCATCCAGGCAGCCGTGGAGTGTTGCTTATCACCAACGACCACAAGTAATCGTATTTGCCCCATGGGCCATATCTTTTCTCCTGTGAAGCCAGTCAGCGACGTCGTGGCCGGAATCAACTGACTTCGTATCTCAGGTCGCAGCCTTTTGAAGCAATGCTCATACATGATGTCTGCGGATGCTCCTCCATCAACATACATGCGGTGGATATCATGACCCCCCGTATTTATCTCGATGGTGAGCGGTTCCACTACTGCGTTGTCCGCAGCCAGAGTGGGGAAAGAGATTTCGTTCCCATATGAAAACTTTTGGCTGACCTTTTGCCTAGTCTTTCGCTGCCATGATTGTATCATGTAGATGGTGTCAGCCTTGTCCTTAGGTGTCTCTTTCTTGCTCCCATTCTTCTGTTTGTCTTTTCCCTCCTTGATGTTCTTGACGAGGTGATCCAATTTGCCTTCTTTCACTAATTTGTCAATTAGTTGGCGCAATTGGACGCACTCGTTGGTGGTATGGCCCTTTTGTCCGTGGTACTCGCAGTACCCGTTCCCTATGCGCCGATCTTCTGGGGTGCGCATTGGTGGGGGTTTCGGAAAGTTCGCGCCTTCCGTGACAAATATTTCCCTTGGAGTCTTCGTTAGAGGAGTATATTTGTCGTTCCCTCGCCCGCCCCCTTGACTGCGGTAGCTTTTATCACGGTTGCTACTCTGGTCATTGGATTGTCTCCTGGGTTGTTCTTGTGACCTATAGTTTGAGTAGCTTTTCTTGCTGTCTGCAGCGGCGGCTTCTCCTTGGATAAAGGACCTTGTGCGCTTCATGAGCTCGTCAAAGGTTTGGGGAACCTTATCGTTTAATTTCTTGATAAGATCTGGATTATTGATCCCATTCATAAATCCTGAGATCTTTAGTACTTCGGGGCATGCTTTAACATGTATGCATTCATCCTTAAAGCGCTCCACATAAGCGCTTGTGGATTCCCCTTGGCGCTGTTTTACCCTAGCCAGTTCGACAGGGTTTTTGGCGCACTTCTTCCTCTGAGTAAAATTTAAGCGAAACGCCTTTCGCAACTCTTCAAACCCGTCAATGCTCCTGCGTGGCAGTTTACTGAACCAGTTTCGCGCATTCCCCACTAATGTAGAGTTGAACATGTGGCACCACACTGGCTGTGGCCAATTCTCGATAGTGGCAGCTGATTCAAAATTTTTTAGGTGATCGTCAGGATCACCCGTCCCATCATAAGTCTTAACATTAGCGGGCATGCGCCTTCTCTTATCCTCTGAAAAATCGCTGATGCGCCTAGTGAATGCATCAACCTTCTGGCGACGCCAAGGACGAGACATATCTTCGTCTTCCTCGTCGCGGTACCTTTCTCTGGACTTCCAGTGTCCTGTTTCTTCGTCCTCGTTGTCCGAGGAGTCACTTGAAGATGAACTCGCTATTCTGCGACGCTTGCGCCGGCTGTCCTCAGAATCCGAGTTGGAAGGGCTTTCACTGGGGGAGCGTCGTCGTCCCAGTCTATCATGAACCCTGGGACGGCCAAGCCTAGCGTGGACATTAGTACGCCGTCCATCGCCTTCGTGCTCCTCCCTGTACTGCGAGTCAGTCGCTTCGTCCGGTACGGCTCTCCTTCCGACCCTAGCAAACACTGGGAGTCGGCGACTATCGCGCCTTTCCCTTCGGTGTCTTGGTGGGGATGCTTCATTCTCCGGGTCGAAGTCGAGCCGGGCTTGCAGGCTCCGACTTGACCTTCTTCTCGCTTCCTCCCGCATAAGGGCAGCCAAGGCTTCATAGTTCTGAGACACGAAGTCACTTGGCGCTAATTCAGGCGTGACTCCTTCTAGCGCGCGGATGTCTGTCTCAAAATCAGGACCCCTGTGTCGAGGAGGCGCGCGTGGCGCCTCGATGGGGTTGATTTCCAGCGCGGGTAGGGGGTGAAAGGAGTGCGCAGTGCATCCTCTGCGCTAGTAGTTGTTGTGGTGGCCTGAGTGGTTCTTGTGGGTGGTCCCATGGTCGGGAGGACCAGATTTGGGCCTGACTCTCGGTTTCTTTGCGCACTGGTTGTCCCAGAGGCCTGATTAGGGGTCGAATCACTTTGCCGATTTGTCATCCTTAGTAGAGTTTTAGTGTAGGGTCCCACGGATGGCGCCACTTGTTGATACAAAAGTTGGGCGTCCCTTGTTTGGACTCCTGTTCACGTACCAATTGAACCTTGATGTTGAGACCTGCAAACTAAGAAAGCAAAAGACACCGTTAGGCTTATCGTGGGATTGTTTCCCACGATTATCCTCTGGCGTGAGAGTAAGTAATCGGTTTTAGGGTTTTAGTGAAGAGTTAGGGTTCTTAGATGATACCTTTTACAAGAGCCGTGATGCCCTTTATATATACACGAAATCCTTGTAGGTTTCGTGTTCCTCACTCTTCGGCGTATCCCGCAATTATCTAGCCCATTGATCCTTATCCCATAAATAAGAGATCTTATATCAAGACCAATAATAGATTCAGGTTTGGGCCCTTGTGAGCCCAAATCGTTACCATGATAGCCCACGCGTGGTGGGCTTAAGTGTTAGTGACGTCCAGTGGTCGGGTTCGTGACCCGAATGCTGACTATACGTCATCAATCACTTTAAATTTTTTTACATAAGATTTAGACGTCATGCAGTTATTTCCTATTCACTTTTATTCTCTTTTATTTGTATTGATGATAATAGTAATAATGAAATGTTAACAGTAGTCCTAAAAGCTATTATTAGCAAACACTTCAAAAAAAATAAAAAAAATAATAATAATACTAAAAAAAAAAGAAAAGAAAAAAACGTTTCCATTAAAGACAAACATAAATGTAGAGATGAATCACAAGTAGCCAAGTTGGTGCTAATTGGGTTGATAGAACCAAACAATCTGCTTCTAAATCGCTTTAATTTACTTATGAGGATAACTTATTGTTGTTATAAAAGACCAATTTTAGCTTCTTATTTTTTTCACTCATACATTCTTTGTTGTCACACTTTTTGAACAATTCACACACTTTCTCTATGTTTAATGACTCAATTCTTTAATGGGTTAATTTTGTAAGTCAAACGATTATTTGATGCAATTGCTAATTTATTCATATATACTCAATAAAATAAAGATTTGTGAACAAATATTATATGTTACTCAAACATTACGCAATCAACAATTAGATACAATTCGTGCAATGCACGGGTTCGTAAAGCTTCATTTAAATATAACATCTTACAAAAAACCTCTTCACATATACTCTTTTAAAGTGAAGTAACTATTTTAAATAGTGAAAATCTAATTAGTACCGACCATTTAGCCTACTTTCTCAGAATGGTTCGAGCTTTTTACAAATCGACAACATCAAAAAATCAGACTATCCTAAACCCATCTCACCACTTGAACACAATCAATTACAACATCAACTACATAAAAAAAAATCCCGTCTCCAAACACAGCCACGACTCGAAACGAAGAAATAATAATAAAAGATCTCAGTTTTTTCTTCTCTTTCGTGTATAACAACAACATCTCAGACCTTTCAACCAAAGACCGTGCAACGCATGGGTTGGATAAAGCCTCGTGACTTTTAAACTTAAGGATATATTGCTGCCATTTAAAAAAATAATAATAATAATAATANATATAATTATTTTTCCTTTTTCACAGGAAGAATGTGAAGACTTGTGTCAAAGAGTTAACGATGGTTTGCTTAAGAGGCCAACTGTTGTAGGTTTTCATGTCTTGTTCAGTGTGTCATTTACCATCATGATTTCCTTTATAGTCTTTCAATTTGTTTCGTAACTCATAAAATTCTTCTTTGTAGGCGAGCGTTAAACAAAAGGCCCGACTCCTGCACGAAGATTTAACAAAACATGTAAGTAATGCTTGTTATGACCCAAGAGACGAACCACAGATACCCTATATAGCTTTTTCCCTCTTACGGAGTAGTATTATTTATCTAGAAAACCATCTGATCAGTTCAAATTATCATTTCACTATAAGCTGATGATTGCACAAGACTTTCGGGCAATCTTTTAAAAACCGATTTTTTGAATTTTGATTGAATTGTCCAAGTTCCTGGTTTGCCGGATCACCGGTTCAATCGGTTAAACCACCGGGTTGAACTGAACTTGCAGCAACGATATTCATTTATCGTGCAGAATAGTTAATGGTTGCATCTCAGTCCTTGACTTGTAAAGCAAGCTGTAGAGAGTGATGAATTCAACATATACCTTTTTTTTCTTTCATGGAGCCAAGTTGAACAAAAATAATATTTCAAAAAAAAATGAATCGCTTACAAGTAAAATATGTTGATTCAAGAACTCAATAACTTTGCTAAAATTAAATGGGCATGTGTCTCAAGAAAACATGAGGGCTAGAAAATGAATAATACCCACAAATCCACCATAAACCACAATGTAAAAGTTAGTGTCTTATTAATTATGCAGTATATAATATCCCACAAACAATATACATTACATGTGTTTCATGGTTGATCCCAACATATGAGCTCTGTTAATGAGTGTACGAATCTATCCATCCAACAGTGTTTTTATCCTCAATTTTTTTCACACCCCTTATATTAGTTGTTTCCACTCTCCAATAATACAGCGACATAATCTCAATTACCAAACCCTAAGAAGTAGTTTAGGTAGTAGATTCTTGTTATTTACAATGTGGTTAGTCGACCGAAAATTAGATATAACATATTTTGGCATGTGGACAGTGACATAAATACTAATGTTACTACTACTGACTGCTAAAGTTTCAGTTACAGAGTACCAAGAATAAGTTGTTGGACGAGGTTCCAAAGGTTACTGCGGATAAAATGGATCCACATGTTACATCTCAGGAACGCATAAAATGAACACAACAGTCAAATATTTTAATGATCACGGATCATATGGATGTTTTGCTTTCACATTCCTCTGTTGACGCAGGAACAAATGACACATTACCATGCCATGGTTCAAATACTTCAGGTATGTTATAATGTAAATACAATTGATAACATCACTTGCTTAGCTTGTTAATATAACTATTTTACTTTGCATCTAAATAGCAACTTATCTTCATATTTTTGGAATTGTACAGTTTCCGCAAACATAAAATTAAAACACAATGATATGTGAGTATGTTGTATGGTGCAGGTAATGTCACAAACGAACCGACACTGACAACTGAGATTGTTACATTGTCAGATGATGATTCATCACCAACATATATTAAGATGAAAAAAATATGGCTGGACAAAATGGTAAGGGTAAACTTAATAAACCAATTGGTGATACTCAAAACGATATTTGAGTATGTTGTATGGTGCAGGTAATGTCACAAACAAACCGACGCTGACAACTAAGATTGTTACATTGTCAGATGATGATTCATCACCAACATTGACTGGACAAAATGGTAAGAGTAAAATTAATAAACCAATTGGTGATATTCAGGTCGAAAGGAAAAAGGTCAACATGGGAGTATCTAACAAAAGGGAGAAGACATGCATCTATACAAGGAGCCCCCCAAGACATTTATTGAATGCCATTAAATCTATGAATGATGCACAAAAGAAGGCTGTTATTGATATGGGCTTTGAGGGGATTCTTGAACTATCTTTCGATAAAATCCCCAGAAAGATGGGATTTTGGGTGGTGGATAGTTTTGACGAAAAAACATGTAAATTAATAATGCAAAATGAATCCATTGAAATTACTAAAAAAGCTGTTCACAATATGCTTGGGATACCAATAGGAGGTTAACGAATAGATACAAAAAAGGACAGGAAAACAGATAGTGTAACTCAGGAATGGAAAGCTCAGTTTGGTAAGAAAAACCGTATCAACCCTACAGATGTTGTGAAAAAGTTAGGATGTATTGAGGATGCTGGAAGGGTGTTCAAATTACATTTCCTGGTGCTCTTTGTTACAGTAATGGGCGAGAAACCAATTGGTGGAGAGTGCAACTTAAACATTTTACCAAGCATTGAAAACGATGAAGTTATCAAAAATCTTGATTGGTGTGGATACATCTTGGATTGTTTGAAGACTAGTAAAGCTGGCTGGAACAAAGAAGAGAAGAAACCTACTTACTATGGACCACTAACATTGTTAACGGTATGTTTCATGTGCATTTTCTGCATTTAGTACTTAGGATACTTTTAACATGGATATTATTGGTGTGCAGCTATTTTACGTTGATTCAACAAAGTGCCAAAGTATGCAAGTACGCCGTAAAAGACCCGCTATCAGGGGGTGGACAATGAAATTGCTTAGGGACCGAGAAAAGGCTGAGCTGAAATTAGGGGGTTCGGTAAGGGAGCCATTGAACCTCCTCTGGAAGTTGAAGGATTTGAAGATGATGGAACTGAGATACCCGAAAGGGATATCACACCTAAAAAGTGCGGGCAAGGTAACATTCACTACAGTTAAAAAAAATGAAAACGAAAACAACACTAGATACTGAAAATGCACAAATATGCATGTGAATTGAATGAAAAATTATAACTATTTGTGCCTTTCCATTTAAGGTTTGTACATTTTTTATCATCTAATTGGTAAATTCTTATGATAATTTTGTCTGTCTTGCAAAAAACTGAAGCATACATTCCAGAAGATAAAGAAGTTGATGACGGTGATTATGTATTAAACTTAGAAGATTTAGAAACTGTTCAAAATCAAGAACTACAGTACAATGGTAATTCTTCTGAAGAGAGCCATGCAGAGCTGGATAGTGAAAAACGTGTTACGAGTGAAGGTGAAAATAATGCTGCAAAAGTCAATAATCTACAGGTAACATTGCTTCACCATATAATAATACTCCATGAAATGTGCAAACTAGAAGGCCTATCGTTTGTTCAATTATTACATGGAATTCACAGAATTTAATGTGCATTTTCTACATATACCATAACTTGTCACTCAAACATTTCTTCAAGTTTTTGGATTACATATTTAAATTTTGTACATGAAATTCACCATTTATAAACATGATACTTGACCATAATTAAATATGACAATTGTCAAACGCAATGAACAAACTATTACATTGCATGCACAAATTTCTAGTGTGTAAACTGAACATTGCATGCACACATTAACATGTAATATATAAACATGTACATGAAATGCGAATCACGGGATTCATAAACTTATCTATGACTTGTATATTGAATTCACAAACTGCCTCATTCCTAAATATTGCATTTGAAACAATAATAGGGATATATTTTGGATATTAAATCAATGATTAAGAAGATCAAGGATAAAAAGACAGCTTTAGAAGAAACTTTGCGTCAAGCATTTGGTGGATTCCCAAATAGTGTCGAGCTGCAAAATTTGAAGGGTCAAGTGGAAGCTCTATTTAGGCAGTCAACTAATGAACATCAAGAAACCATTATAATACAGACTCGGAAGAAGATACTAATCCTTTCTACAAGAATGTGTATTGAAGCAAAATATGAAAAACTGGATGCACCATATTTTGTTGTGTCGTAATGGAAAATTATTGTATATAATCACTAATCACGGCTCAAAACTTGTTTCAGGTTATAGATTTTGTGAGGTTGGATAACATGATACTCATAGGTTCGGGTTGTGTTATCCTCCGTCGGTCCGTCCTAAATAATATATAAAACTACAAAAANAAAAAAAGGCAAGTGGACCTAAATTTGGGGGGCCACGACCCCCTCTTGCCACTACTATCCTCCGTCCTTAGTTGTAGCAATAGCAAAACTAAGTTGACGTGTATAAATGTATGATTAATTAGAACCAAATGTAATATGAAAATTAATATCAAGTTTGTACCTTATGAAATGTCAAAACATTCGACTTAGTTCTAATTAATGGGATGGGCCAACACTTAATGCTGTAAAGTACAGAAGACAGCATGTTTGATTGAAAACTAATGTGCCTTCTGAATGAAGGAAATGACGCTTAGAGCATCTCAAATGCAGGGTGCAATACAGAGTTCAGTACACTGCCACATCAGTGCCACATCAGCATCTTATTTAATATAAACACTCACAATGCATTGAACTTTACAAAGTTTAATGCATTTCTACGTCATTATAAATCTAGTCATTTTTTAAGATTACATAATATAAAAATAAGGGACAAATTACATAGAAATTAAAAAGCCATAACTTAGTTGCATAAATAAATACTACCATAATCTAAAATTATCATACGACAATAAACTAAACTAAATATTATACTTTTCTTTAATCTCCATGCAACGGTTTCTCCAAATCTCTCATGCAAAATCCTCCATTTTGTTAGGATCTTTAAACAAGATTGCAATCTCTTTATTTTTTGCTTTGAGGGCTTCGACTTCTAACTTCTCAACTTCAACTTTAATCTTTTTTTTCTTTCAACATGTGGTGTCGGTCGATTGCCTTTTTGTTCTCTTCAACATGTTTTTCAAGTATCTCGTCAAGTCCGCTTTTTGAAGATGAAGAGGAAGCAGTAGATTTTCCTTTTCGATCTTGTTTTGGCTTTTTTTGTACCTGTGGGGCGTACTATATCTTCAATATCGTCTAGGTTTACAGGAGTTTGTGAATCACATGAAACTCTAGATGTCTCAGATGTCGTGTTCCCAAGTATCCATTTCGGTTCATGTTTAACCAAATTCCAAACATGTTCGTGTTTGAAACTAGAACCGTAAATGGCTTTATATTTATCTTGAGTGTCACTTTTGAAATCTTCCTCGGACCATCCACTAAGCTTTTGGCTTTTTAACACTAAATATTGATTGTTGAATGCAACAACAAGTGGATTCATGTAATGCCAATGGCCCTTAACTTTAGTAAGAGTTCTTGTAATGCCTGAAGTGTTATTACTTTCATAGTATTCGTGAATTCGTCGCCAAAAATCCTTCTCGCGTTGAGACTTGCCAGTATTGCGATCTTCTGAAACGTGCAACCAACCTTTTGCTAGCACTAAATCCTCTTCCTTTAACCATTCGTTTTTGTACCTTTCAGCTTTTTATCAGTGGATGGAGGGTTGGGTACGGAGGGTTTGGGTATGGAGGGTTTTGATACATATGATTTGGGTGTGGAGGGTTTAGGTACGAAGGGTTTGGGTATGAAGGGTTTTGGTACATATGATTTGGGTACATGTTACTTGGATATGGATTAGTATGTGGCTGATTGTTTGGACTTTCAAGATCTTGGGAAGTCATCAAACTAGTGAAATAATTTGGGTTAGAAGGATTGAGATTCATAGTTTTTCGTGAGTAATAATATTTTGATTGAATTTGGTTGAGACTAATAAGACTTTCTAGTAAATAAATGTTTGAGCAGTTGGACTAGTAAAAATGACGTTGAGACTAATAAGACTACTAAAAAAACATTCAAAAAAACACGAGTTTCCCGGCATGTTAGGAAGTATTGATTGTATGCATTGGCCTTGGAAAAATTGCCCTGTTGCATGGCAAGGTCAATTTACTCGAGGTGATCAAGGGTGCCCAACAATTATGCTAGAGGTGGTTGCATCACAAGATCTTTGGATATGGCATGCTTATTTCGGTGTGGCGGGTGCTAACAATGACATCAATGTACTTAATCAGTCTCCATTGTTCAACGACTTATTACAAGGATACGCTCCAGAGTGTAACTTCACTGTCAATGGCAACTTGTATACAAAAGGATATTACCTTGCAGATGGTATATATCCTGAATGGGCTACAACGGTTAAAAGTTTTTCACATCCAGATGAACCAAAGAAGTGCAAGTTCAAAGAAAAACAAGAGGCTGCAAGAAAGGACGGTGAACGAGCTTTTGGTGTCCTCCAGTCTCGTTGGGCAATTGTACGCGGTTCGGCAAGATCTTGGCATATTAAAAACATGGGATATAATGTATACATGCATCATATTACACAATATGATTGTAGAGGATGAGAAAAATTCGATTAGTGATTGGTCGGATGATGTAGATCCTCCGATACGTGTTCATCGAGGACCAACACAAGAAATTCGATATCAAATACAAAGGAATTCCTAACTTCGTGATCGCACAACCCATCACAAGCTTCGAAAAGATTTGTGCGAACATATATGGGAACGCTTTTTGCAAAAAGGCAATCAAAATTAACGAGTGTTTTCGTTGCAAATTTTATTATGTCATGATTAATTAAATATAACTTTTTTCGAATTTATTTTTATTGTTTAGCTTAAATGAAAAGACATTAAGTTTTTCTCATTATATTTTACATTGATAAAAGTTGTAATATCTAGTTAAATCTCTCTATCCATGCTTATCCGAAACTAAAAGAAATTAAAACACTATAGTTACTATTTCATAGCAATAAAAGTGAGTACCTTTTTTGTATAACAATACTATTAAAACACTGTAGTTACTATTTCGTAGCAATATTGTGTTCGTAAAAGTGAGTAAAAAGTGAGTACCTATTTCATAGCAATTAAAACACTGAAACAAAAAAGCATGCATCAAATACCTACTTGTATTAAAAAATTAGAACACACAACTTGATACCTATTAAAAGCTACTAGTAGAACTCATTAAAACCAACAAATCAAATAAATACAGTATTTTCTCTATCCTTCATATTTGACTTTTCAACAAGAAGCAACTTTCAATGAATATTTATTTAGTAAAGTACCATTAAACAACGGTGTGTGCAGTATTGTACATCATTTACACGACTGCTCATGTGGCATGTCTACAACCAATAGTGCGTATGAAAGGACACTCATTACACGCTCCACAGTGGAGCATTGTGGATGCCCTTACCGATTCTTCAAAATATTCTCCCTAAATGATTCAGCGAATGAGATCATGACATTCTTTTCTACATCTCCTTTTAAATTCTTTTTATTATTTCCTCTCTTCAATTATTCATTTAATAATGTCATGTTCCTTTTTCAAGTATATAATATTCGTACGTAGTGGCTGACACATAAATGAACAAAATTGGTCATGATCTAATGAATTTGATTTGTATATATTGTTTTCCTCGAATGCGCTGGTTATCGTATGATGCTGGTTTTACTGACCAGGTTTTAATATTTATATAATTCTCGTTTACCTAAGGTCTACCTTTACGCACTAACGGACAGTGTATCCGATCGTGTGTGGTATAGCTAGTTGGTAAAGCCGAGGTCGTCCTAAGAGCTAAGTGTGTGGAAATTATCTAATTTCGTGCAACGTTTAAAAGGGGATTTTATGATTGAAAGATTAATTTAACTAAGAAAAGTAAATAACAATGCAAGTAAATAAAATAGAAGAAAATCAATAAGAGAGAAGTAGTGTTAACCTAATTGCTACTCTTGTTATCATTTTGAATAGTTTTCTTAATGGTGCATCCTATCATATCGTCTGGGGATTTAATTCATTTCGGATCAGAGGGTTAAATCACCTACATCTATCTCACACCTTGTCCTATCCAAGACTATTGTAAAGCCTTGGGTTCATCGTTACGAAAATGCAAGAGTCATTAAGTGCCTCTACTAACATGGACAAGTCTAACGAATGCGGCATGGTTAGATCTTACACCCCTCTAACTCCGTTAAGTGTCTAGCATCGGTAGGTGGTCCTAGGGTTAATTCGCACGTGTATGGTGATATTGCTATCACCAAGTCACATCCCTAGCGACTTGCTTCCTAGGGTTAATTCCACAAGTCTCTAGAGAACAACCAATGCTAATCACTACGGGAACTAGAGTGTCCCAAGCCTCGTCATGAAAGTATACAAACAATAGATAATAGATGCGTAGAAAACTAAATCAAAACAATAACAATTTCATAACTAGGCTAACACCAAGAGGTGTTTAGCCACTCATATTCATAAATGCAGTCAAACAAGTTTGAGTTAATACAAAAGTAAACATGAATCAAATACAAAACAAAGGAATGGATAAACTTATGATTGGTGTGTGAATCCTCCATTGGAAATAACTTCTATGAGGCTAGAACTTCGTTCCTCCTACTCCCTGAGTTTCTCCCAACTTCTGTGTGTTGAAAAGTGAATGAATAAACTCGGATTTAGGGCTGGTATTTATAGAACCGATGTAATACCTAAAATTTTAAACTTTGCAGAATTACCAAAATGCCCTTATGATTTAAAATTTTAAATAAAAACTAGTATATAACGTAAAATAAATCTCAAACTATTAAAAATACACAACCTGTGACCATTTTTATTTTTGAAGGAACATTTGCAATATTGTAATTCTCTAAAAATAATTATGCCACACTTGTATTAATTTATAAGTCCAAAATTTTATTTAATAAATGTGTTACTTAACAAATTAAAAGGATAAATATTATAAATATGGAAGGGATTGGAAAATTACCGATTTTGGTCAATCACAAGCCCATGAAGCTCGGCCTAAACCTCAACCATATCAAAGATACGCATCATAATATCCTCCCATTATTTTCATACCATTTTTAAACCCTAAAACACCTCAAAAATAAGGAGCGGCAAAAAATTCTGAGGCTACTGGGTAATTTTCGTGGCTTTGTACCAAGTTTAAGAACATGGGAAAAATGTTGTTCAAGGTTGTGGATGGTCGGGTAAAGCCTAAGGCTTTATTTTCCTGTCGCATGTTATAACCGAGAAGAGCAAAAATCACACAACCATTCTGATCATTCCAAATCACATCTGGTATTTTTATCATACTCTTTATATCATATATGACCTAAATAAAATTATAAACAAGAATCATGCACGTTTAAATAGTCGAATGGGAATTACGTGATTAAAAGATACGTAAATTCTATAATATGTGATACGAATTTTCTGGGTGATATATTTATTTTATTTGGACCTTATATAATGTATATGATCTGGGAAAAATGATAGAATGATTTATAAAGGCTTAAATATGTCGTGGTAATTATTGATATCAAAAATGTATATATAATATAAAATAGGCTATGCGATTTATCGATTTATCTGGGCTTGTTCTATAATTTTTATGAGTTCCTTATGTATCATATAACCTGGAAAAATATGGATTCGAATTTTGGAAGCTAATATAAGTCGTGGTTAATTATTTGTGTTTCGGATTTAAAGGAAATAAAAGAAAATAAATAAAAACAAATCGACCTAACTAGGGTTAGGGTTTTTGGGACAAGATCTGGACATTTAATGCTTGTTTAAAGTTGTTGGAATGATTAATTAATGATGGGAAAAATTAGGGTTTGGTTTGTGTTAATTAAAGGTGTATCGATTTGGAAATAAAATAGGTAGGGGTTGTTTTGTAAATTATGAAACTTATGGGATATTTTTGTATAGTTATATAAATCTGTGAGAATGTATAAAAAAATATAAAATGAGGGTCTTATGTGTAATAATTGCAAGATATGATTTACTTGTAAATATTGTGTACGATTTGGAATTAATTAAAGTAGAGGGACTAAAAATGTAATTTCTGGAAACTTGAAGTCATTTTGAGTAAATAATGATATTAAGAGTGTTTTGTGTAATTTTGAGTATTTATGGGCTTAATGTGTAATTATTAGGAAATTATGATTTAATTTATAAGTTTTGTAAACTTAAGGGACCAATTGTGTAAATTCTGAAATCTGAGGGGCTGATTCGTACTATATGCAAATTCTGATGTGACATTCTGTAATTTGGTAAAATAAGATGCTTGTTTGGTAAATGTGGATATTAGAGGGATTAAATCATGAATCATGTAAATGTAGGGTTTGTTGTGTAAATTATATAACTAGGGGGTATAAACTGTAAATTGTGAAACTAAAGGAACTAAAATGTCATTCTGAATAAAGTGTGTATTTAAATCAGTAACTTAAAGTATTTTCATGTTAGACCTTTGAATTTAATGAATTTACAATGAAAACCCTAAACTATGTAAACTCGTCATAATTAACCTTAAACTTTTGTAACTTGTTGAGATATACCTTATGCCCATAATAATTCTTAAATAAGGACGTAACCTAATCTGTAACATTAATATCTTGCTAAGTATGGAAATTTGTTAATTATAGAACAACTGTATATTAGGTTACGTCCTTATTTAAGAATTATTATATTTGTATGATAACTTTTGAAAATATAACCGCATGGCATGGAACAACTGTATGGATATGATTTCTGTTAATATGATATTAGACTTGTTTTAAATGGAAACTTAAATAACTCTTGCTAAAAATATTTTAAAGAACTACCTTTATGATAAATATGATTTTAAATGAAATGGAAAACTTCTAAATCTGTTTTTCTTATTAAACTTTCATACTTGTACACTCTGAACCATTGGTATGAACCATTGTTACTTTTCTGTTTCTTTTGCTTAGGATTCCCTATACCATTGCTATGATCCCTTACTGTTTGAACTTGTTTTCTGAATCATTGGTTATTTTCTGAATCACTTACTATCTGAAATTGCTATCTGAACCTTTGACATTGTATTTATGAAACATGGACCTCTGATATTAAACTTCCGATATATAAACCTTTTGATATTGAACTTCTGATTTATGAACCTCTGGCTTATGAACCTTTTTAAAAAATAAACTTCTGATTTATAAACCTTTTCAAAAGATAAACTTCTGATTTATAAACCCTTTAAAGGATGAACTTCTGATTTGTGAACCTTTCTAAAATTTGAATCTCTTATTTATGAAACTACTAATCTGAGTAAATCTAACATCTGTATATCTGATACGATCTGTTAAAATCTGGACATCTGTTTAATCTGGATAATTAATTTTGATATGTAATTTGAACTGTTAAAATTAGACATTGACCGTTCAGTATGAAACCCGGGCTATCACTAGGCATGGGGGTTCCATGTCCGTGTCATTGATGCACCAGTGACATGACTCATGTGTGGGTGAGTGATTTCTCACACCGTCCCTTTGATTATGGTCTGCATGTGAATGGGTAAGGGGCGAATGGATGCATCCTAGGTCTGTTATCTGATATCTGTTATCTGTTATTATCTGTTATCTGGTGAATGTGACTGTGTGTGCAATACACGTCCTTCACAACCCATTGAGGTCACCCCTCTGTTTATATCTGATATTCTGAGGCCTCCCCTCTGGATTGTATATGAGGCGATTATCTGTTATTATCTGATCTGTTCTGGGCATGTGGTTGAAATACTGAATACTTTGTCTGCACCTTAACTTAGATTTAAACTTAAACTGGTAACATAACACTTAATCTTTTCTTATTAATATTTATTTCACCTTATTGTCATTATTTCTTATGCTATGACCATTCTGATACTCATCCAATGCAACATATTCGGTCTCTTTTCTTCTGTTTCATATTACCCTTTTGTTAAATCTGTTCACTGGGCTTTTTAAGCTCAGCCGCGTTTTCTTTTCCCCGCGGCAGGTTTTAGAAGGAAGTTGGGTTATGGGTGAAGAGTGCAAATAGGAGTTTAGAGAAGATTCTGCGTGGTTATATTCCAAGTGGTTTTGATAAGACTTTAGATTATCAATTTTGTATTTCTAAGATTCGGAGATGTATTCCTTTATCATGAAACGTTTGTAACCTTTGTAATTCAATTGTAATACATATGTTGTATGTCTGTATATGCTTTGATATGTCACCATAATGTAGCACTTTTACCCTTGTTGGGTTGGGGTGTTACAACCGACTTTGTTACGACGTAACTGATTGGATTGCTACGCCGTAACTTTTGTAATTTAGTGTTACGTCGTAGCTTGATCAAATGCTACGGGCGTAATGTCTTGATAAGAGGCTTCCTACGGCGTAGCTGCTAGGGTTGCTACGCCGTAACTTCTTCCTTGGCCTTGTTAGTTCCTCTCGACCTTAAATTGGGGCTTACGTCATAGCTGGAGAGTTGTTTACTCCGTAGAGCCCTTTAGTGGATCATTACGCCGTAACCGTATGGCAGGGTACGCCGTAGTCTTCATAAATTCTTTCTTACGGCGTAAGTTGATGGCCCTTTACGCCGTAATCTTCATAAAGTCTTGCTACGGCGTAGGTAGATGAACCTCTACGTCGTAGTGAGTGCAAAATTCATAATTTCCATATATTTGCTTCTAAGTCCTTCTATTTCCGCGTATGTTCGTTCTTTTACTCATTTTTACCCTGAAACCAAAATAAGAAGAAATAAGAGTATATATTCTTCATACAAATAGNCCGTAACCGTATGGCAGGGTACGCCGTAGTCTTCATAAATTCTTTCTTACGGCGTAAGTTGATGGCCCTTTACGCCGTAATCTTCATAAAGTCTTGCTACGGCGTAGGTAGATGAACCTCTACGTCGTAGTGAGTGCAAAATTCATAATTTCCATATATTTGCTTCTAAGTCCTTCTATTTCCGCGTATGTTCGTTCTTTTACTCATTTTTACCCTGAAACCAAAATAAGAAGAAATAAGAGTATATATTCTTCATACAAATAGAAAAGATGAGCATTTTAGGGGGAAATTAACACTTAAATCATGGGTAAATTTGACGTCATCATCGTATATTTTGTTTCCTTCAATATTTTAGGCTTTTTATTATTAAAGTGGAAAAAAATGCTATTGTACCCAAATAATTAACTATGAAAATAATTGGCATGATAAATATTAAAATCGTGTTTCTCGTCATTCAGAATGTCGATCACGTTAGCTATCAAATAGTCGAAACCAAATCCTACAGAGCTTCTGAATCATTCAGGGAACAAAACTATTCAGTGCTAAATCATTTTATCTTATCAAATAGCCAAATGAGAAATGTCATTCAATGCATCAAAGTTTTATGCATTAGTTATTACTGGAAGGGTGCCCGCGCAATGCGAGTGCGGGTACTAAATTTTGTGGGAAGCAAATGTTTTTCATTATCTGTTTCTTATAACAATATATTTTGGGCCAAGGACCTCATTGAACCATACTGCAATTCCACTGTGCAAAAGATGAAGCAGAGGGTACAACACTTGCCATCAACAATTGAGACTATTCTATAATTAGCAAGTTTAAGTCTGAATTTTAAGCTTTGCTAATTATAAAATTGTCCCAAATGCATTATAATGTAGTATAGATATAGATTTTTAATATAATTCGTGCATTTATGTGGAGGCTTAATGCCTTCACTTTCATGTTAAAGACTAACGAAGTTGTGTGATAAATGCATTGAGTTTATATATTAAACTCACACTCACTAAGCACCTAGCCAACCAAAAGTTTCACCCCATAACAACATATTAAATTTACTTAAATAACTTTCATGTAACTCCACATCACTGCGTCCGTTTTTTTTACGTTTCATTAGTTTTATACGTTTTCGTCTGTTTTTATACGTTTGTGTTCGTTTTCATACTTTTTTCTTTTTTTTTCTTTTTTTTTTTTTTTTTTTTTTTCTTTTTTTTTACATTTTTATACGTTCTCGTCCGTTTTTATATGCTTTCGTTCGTTTTTGTCTGGCTTTATACGTTCTTATTCATTTTTAAACGTCATACGGACAAAATAATATAAATTGAACAAAAAACGTATAAACTTGAACAAAAACATATGAAAACGTATAAAAACAGACAAAAACGTAAGAAAACAGACAAAAACATATGAAAACGTATAAAAATGGACAAAACATATGAAAACGTATAAAAATTGATATTAAAATCCAACGAAAAAAGGTTAAAACAAATGTGAAATGGTATATTTATACCACTGGATGCTTAGTCCAGTGGTTGGGGCGTTACTTTGTGAAGCAAAAGACCCAAGTTCGATCCATGCCTCTTTTTAATTTATTTTAAAAAGTGAGGACTAACGGTGCAAAAAATGTTAATGGAGAGACTAACAATGCAAATATTATTTTAACACTTAACGGAGAAACTAACGTCTCATCCAAAATAGGGACCGCCTGGGTAACCGGTTTCAAAAACAGGTACGTGGGGTGTAACTATAACGACTTAGGGACTAAACGTGTTATTTGGGTAAACCACAAGTACCAAACGGGTAATTTTTTCTATGTATAATTAGAGTTTACCTTTGGAGTATTTTTTTGTTAAGAAATTTTATAGACCTATATTTAAAAATTTCAAGATTTATGCACAACTTTTTTATTTGATAGATGAAGGATGAAACATGTAATGTGAGCAAAAGATATGAAGGAGTTTTGTAAAAGTTATGAGAAGGTATTTATATAAGGTTTGAAAAGATCAAAAATAAAATTGAGCGAAAGAAAGAAGCCCATCCTATCCTCCTATAGCCGTAAAAATTTATTTTATTAGGGTTTTGTTTGAGCCGTAATTCAATTGGTAAGTTTTTCTTCTTATTCATTCAATTCAATTCAATACTTTTTATAGTAATTGAAAGCGTAGATGATTTGTTTGCAATTATAGGAGATGATATTCTTTGTTTAAACGAGACTTAATTCCTTTTAGTTAAATCTATAGAACAAAGCATATTAGTATATGATTTTTTTTTTTTTTTTTTTTTTTTTTTTTTTTTTTTTTTTTTTTTTTTTTTTTTTTTTTTTTTTTGAAGAATATATAATTAGTATATGATTATTATGTAGAATTACTATGGCTTTGACTTTTTTTTAAATCTATGTAGAATTACTACACAGCAAAACCGAAACCATGAAATAATTTGTCATTAGTTGTAGCCAGTAGTACTGCAGAATGAATTAACACAGTAGTAGATGATGCAATATCAACATTCACAATCTGGTTAACAAATAAATTTATGTAACGGAGGAAGCTACATAATTCGACAAGATAAATATCACACAGGAAATTAATTATAAAACCCACCACTATATTTGATTTACATACTATCAACCAAACAATTAATATAGGCGAATATCAACCACCATAAAACTTTCTAAAGTTGTGATTTAAGCTGACCAACTTTCTTAGTTTTCTGTCCAAATTGATGATTTTGCGGAAAATTTTGACCATGGTATCTATTTTTGTAGCTAAAGTGGCACACGAAAACCTGCTAAGTTGACTCATTATGTTAAATCAACACTTTATGAAAGTTTGATGTTTTTTCTTGCCTATATCAAACACTGCACGTCTAATGTAATTTAGTCTACATCGAAAAGCATGTATCATGATTGCCTCAACCTTACCTTGTTTTAACAATTTAACCAGGAAAGATTCTCACAGTCTCACTATATCAATAAGTTTTAATTACTCTATCAAACTCATGATATTTGTTTCGTGGTATCATGTCCTACAGTCACTCTACATGCACATAGACTCATAGTTTTTCTGGTATTTATCATTTCAGGTCATCCATTCTGTTTTTAGCAGATACAGACAGAATACATAAGGCATTAGTCTCGCATATAATATCGTAGAATTATTCTCACGTGAAGATGTCTAGGAGGGCGGCTAAGACTGGATGGGCTTCATTTGACCCTAACAAGCAACAGAAACAAGTCACTTATAATGAAACAGACAATGACCCTTTCCCACCTATAGCGAGTACATTGCACCATTGCCAAAATTCTTCTAGAAATGGTGATCTCACTGGGAAGTCTTTCTCGTCTGTGCTAACTTACTCGGCCAATCTTCCAAATATGATAGCTAGTGAGGATACTCATAGCCCTTTAATGGAATATAGTCATAGCAGACAGATGACTTCCAAATATGTAGAAAATATCGTCCCTCAAATTTATGAGAAGCTTAAGGTGCTTCATCCATGGGCTAATGAGAACTTAATAGAGGATATAGTGGCAGCTGTAGATAAGGATATTGACAAAGCCTCAACTCTACTAAGTGACATGGCTCCCCCTGGTAGGTTGCAGGAAAAGAAGGAAGCAGAGTTCGTAGATAATATTGAGGAGGTTCGTCTTGATAGTTCAGTGATAGAAAATAAGGGTCTGGGTGTAGAGAATTCTGCAAAGGAGCCCATTCATGATAATGTAGCACTAAGGTTAATGATCGATATGAGTATGGTTCCAGTGGAGCCTGAATGGGAAGATGATGACGTGTACCGCGTGCATCGGAAAGAGGCTCTAAGGGCGATGAGGTATGATTACAGTTTTGAGGCTTATAGGATTTTGTACCTCTTTTTGTACTAAAGTAAGATAGTTATATATATTAGCCATCAATTGCTTGTGAAGGGAAGAGATTGACTCTTTGACGGCCTTATTTTAGAACTAACCCTTGCAATCGTAGTTAGGTTACCTCCTTGTTTATATGAGCATCTACTTAGTACTTACACATTATAGTTGCGCAAGGAGGAAGTTTGTTTAGGTTCATATGCAGTCAATGAACGTGAAGGATGCTTTTCGTTAATCAATGTAAATATAAGGGTATTATTCGCTTTGAGTGCTCACAAACACATATCAATCTGTCCCATTATTCATTAATCATATCGTCTTTTAGGTTTGTTCATTGCTAGGACTTGCTGTTGATTATCTTTAGGACCAGTGAGCCATGGGTGGTTTCCAACTTTCCACCGAGTATAGGACATAGATTAACTTGTTGATTGAGACATTGAGGCCTTGAAGGTGTAATTCTGCATTAAAAGATGGATAAGATGACTATCTGAATTATGAATTCATTTTAATGATAAATCTGTATTAAGGACCTGGTAGTTTGGCCTGATTTTAAGCACTGGAATCACGCCTTTGGCCCTTTCCGAAAACGTTTCTTACCTATAAAATGTTAACTGAAGTCTCAAAAATTATTAGGTGATATGAATGTGAAATCTAAAGCCTTATTCTTTGGAGAATGATTATGAAAAAAAAAAAATGGCTTTAAAACTTATGAAAATTTTTGCCTTAGAAAGCCCAGCAGCCTTGAAATCTTATATCAAGAAAACAACAACAATACCCAATCCTGCTGGAGCGGAAACGGGGGAGGTAGGAATGTAGGATGTAGACGATCACACCCCTACCGGAGGGTTCAAGAAAGACCTCCGGCAAGAGTGTGTGTCTGTATATATAGAATTTATGTGTGGCCGTGTATGTGTAAATGGTAGGGGACTAGGGGCACATAAGACTAACAACATAAAAGCGTAGCATAGATATAAACGCGTAACGACATAAAATCATAAGAGCATGCAAACATAAATCCTCAATATAATACCAGCTACAGTTCCTATCCTATAATTTCGTCGTTTTTATTTTAGTATTTTTACTTATGAACATATAAGAGTTTGATTGCTATGAATTTCTTACCTTTGTTCTGAGTTTGCAGTTGCAACTGCGTGTTTTCCTTTTTGGTGTTTATGTGTATCTTGACTTAATCATTTACCGTGAATACGTGATTATACATCATGTTTTGGTGAACAGATCTGCCTCTCGCCACTCAAAAGCAGCCACTGATGCCTACGAAAAAGGAGATCATGTAGCTGCACAGGAATTTTCCCGAAAGGCTCAACAAGAATGGAGTAATGCTGAAAAGCTTCACGCTAATGCAGCAAAGGAAATTCTGGCCATCAGAAACTGTGAAAATGATGATTGGACGTTGGACCTGCATGGTCTTCATGCCACAGAAGCGGTGCAAGTTTTACTAGAGCACTTACTGAAGCTAGAATCTCAGGTCTCAGGGACTTATCTTTTAAAGCCTGATAAAACCAAAGAGTCTGTGAGTCAAGATACAGGCAAGTCAGACAGACAACAACAGTTATCGAGGTCGAGGTTGTTAGAAGTCATTACAGGTAACAAAGACAGAAATTTATGTACACCATTTACATATATGCTATTTTGGAGTACTAATTTACCATGCTGCCGTTTGGTTAACTGAAACAAGTTAGGATTTTCTGAAGTCGTAATATGTTATTAGTTATTACTAAGAATAATATGCTGCAGTGTAAGTAATGTCTCAAGACAAAAGAAGGGTCTGATTGATACTCTTATATAATGAGATTTCTTACAGTTAGTTGCACCAGAGTTTAAGAATCACATATAATAAAAACCTTGAAACCCTTTGGACGTAAGCATTTAGTTGGGCAATGTTTGTATCATAAACTCTTTTCTGGTATCCTGCAATTGAATCATGTGTGTGAGAGATTATTGGTCCTAAATATGTGATGTTCAGTAGGTCGTGCTTAAAGAAGTGGGCTATCTCTTTCTTTTATAGAGTTCTAAATTACAGCATTGATTCTAAATTGTGGGATGATCTTGGTATAGCTAATGTAGGTTGAAAATTGAATTTTTTTGTCATTATTTGTAATTAGTGGACCACTTTAAATAACAAGTCTTGTGGCTGATAACATAAAAGTTAACTGATGATTGTAATGTAGAAACTAAAATTTATTGTGATAAGTCATAATTGTAATTTCTAAAATAATAGGTTGGTCTTTGTCATGTACCAACCATATTGAATTTTTTGGCTGCATAAGGCCGATAACTGATTACATGTTATGTACTCCGTATCTTATTAGATTGTTCCCTCAGGTTATATGGTTGCCTAATTTCTATTATCCTCTTTTGAGGACATTATTAACTGTGGTATGCCACCAAATAAATTAATATTATAAGTTGGGTTTTATTGTTTACTGTTTATGGACATATGCAGGGAAAGGTAATCACAGCCGAGGAGAAGCTGCGCTTCCAGTAGCAGTAAAAAGCTTTCTCAGTGAAAAAGGGTGCGGTTTCTTCATCTTTTTATACACGGGTACTTTAGTTGGTTAAATTCCCTGTGTTGTCATTTTCTCAAGCTTATTAATTATTGGTTATATAAATAACAGGTATTATTATTATGAGGCAAGGACTGGGGTTATAACAGTGCAACCTAAATTCCGCCGAATGTCAGCTGCTCTGTTGAATACATTATAGCCTTAGACTGTATTAATTGTGCCAATCATCGACTCTTGAGTCCAATGGACTAATTTGTATATAATGTATCAAATTGTATACTAAGCACTAGAAACAGAAAACACTTGGTCCTAAAACTGTAACATAATTCATATTTCATTTTATTTATTTTGGAAAGTAGTAGGTTTGACTTTTAAAAGTCAAATGAGTTTCTGTCATGAAGCTGATCTGGTATAGAGTGACTCGTCCGTTGGTATAAGATAATGTAAACCCAACACCTACATGATACAACATAAATCTTGTAGTGCTCAGGACAAAAAGAGGGGCAGATATGTGTGGGAATGGCAGGCCAGTTATAACTTTGCGTTTAAAGATGTATTCATGACTTGTTAACTAGCATACACTTGACCCGAATGGAATGTTGGTTAAATTTGTTGACTAGGGACTTGTTTAAACAAGTATAGAGATCCACTTAGCCTTTAGACAGGTATATGTAGTATGGATGATCATTTGATTTTGTTAAATGAAAAGACATGTAATTAGGCTTAAATCCACCTAATTTCTTTTTCATATTGTTGAACGACAGACCGTATCATCAACATCTGTGTCGATTTCATCAGATATATCTTCTTATTCCATTAAGGAATAAGGATATAGTGTTCTTATTATCAAGTCCATTGGCATCTTTTTCATGGCTACAATGTTAGCCTACCTTTCCCCGTCTTTTGCTTTTGTTACTAGAAAGTTACGCTCAAACTTATAGCCTTGTTTAAACTCGCATTCACCATTACTGTCAACAAAATATACATAATTGATGAGGACAAGATTGAAAAGTTAGCTGAGTAGCATATGGAGCGATTGGATCACGATGAAAGGACTCGAATCAAGAAAAAGTGATCTAGTTTCTTTATGTCGTAACGCTTCTCTCTTTGTTACGCCTTAGAAGCTACGGGTTTTACTTTTAGTTTTGTTTAGAGAAATGTTTCTTGTTACGCTGTAGAGTTCTCTAATAAAGTTTGGGAGGTGTTTATGGAACTGTAGTAATGATGTTATGGTCTTGGTGCATTAATGGGTGATACTCGTGTGCTTTGTTGCTGTTGTATGGTGGAATTTGCAGCTGAACATGAGCTTCTTTTCTCTGTTTTGAGATAACCGTATTTGATATGGGACAAATCCTATGTATGAGATGATTGTCCGTATTGTTTGATATCGGGCAATTGAGTTTTTCATGTTTGTTTTCTGGATGGGAGTGTCCATGCCAATGTATTGACTTCATTGTAATTTAATCAGTATTAATAAGATATAAGGCTAATTACTTAAAAAGTTATCTAACTTGATACTTTTTGTCTTTGTGTTAATTGAATGTATATATATATATATATATATATATATATATATATATATATATATATTTTCTCATTTTATGTAATATTTCATATTTCAATCATTGTGTGTATTTTGTGACTATTCAGATGACCATTTTACCGTTTGAAATTTGGAAAAAGTAAGGGTAAAATTGTTACAAAATACACACGATGTTCCAAATTTAAAGTTCATTAGACAAAAAAAAAAAAAAAAAAAAAAAAAAAGAAGTTTAGTGGCACAATAACAAAAAGTGACAAATTACATAAATTTTAAGTAACGAGTTGGGCGACGGACCGCCGCGTTGCGGCGAGGCGTCGTTTCACGTCGCCTGTCATTGAACGGTATTTTTTTAAGTATAAAACGGGACGGGTTGCGGAGCGACAGTTTACCCAAACTTTTGTATTATTCCTTGAAAAAGTCTTGGAACATGTGGTGGTAGAAAAGTGCAGTAGTAAGTCATCTTCTCTCACATACCTGATTTGCCACAGCCCACAGCTCTACATCCTGTCTTTGAATGCATTCATTTGCATACTGAGGGATCTCTGAAAGATTGTTCCAAATTATAAGTTCATGGACTGCGTCATTTATTGTTTCCGGTTAATCATACGTAAAACTCAAAGAAATGAACATAAAATGCTTTTTGCAACTATATACTTTCTTATCTGATCTCAAATTTATCACTATATAGAAAAAAAAATTATAAAACAAAGAAACAGTTTGTAGTAGTTGGGAAGACACTTGATACGAAAATTATTATTTTCATATTTTACTTTGCTATAATGGATAAACATTCTTGAAACTGTATTGAATTATATGATTATTGGATGTAATCAGATTACATTATAGTCAAACATGTAATTTCAATACGCAGTCTCATACATGCGTTTAACTAAACTATTAAAAAAAAATACGCCAGTGTTACCTAAATTCTCGAGAAGTATCCATCGACAAAGTAGGTTGATGTGCATAAGAAATAACCTGACAATACATTGATCATGCCTTAAAATATGTCGCACCCCATTTGTTACCCGCAAGTCCACTCCTTAACTCAGACTTCAATGGCAGATTGCACGACATGTTCTGCATACAAATCTGAGTTCCAATCGAAGAAGTGAGCATATGCTCCATCTCTTCATAAGGATGTACATATAAATAGAAACCAACCCGTTAATCCATTACCCAATCTGCCCATTTTGCAGTCCCTAGACTTAAGTGAGATTATAAGCTAATGTTGAGTATTACAAACTTGTAATGGCAGACGCTGCCACCAAATTGAAGGCAAAGATAAATATCGACAGGCATGCCTTCGTAGAGGACGATGTACCTGTAACAGTGGATTTTGAACTCATATATCTAATCAACTGTGTCGCAATAATTGCCAACAGATGCTTGGATGTAAAGAAACATCGAGAGCTTCAAGTGTCCTACCCAAAGATTAGCGTCTGATTTCACCATCAATTTTTTTCAGTTTTTGACGCCCTACCAGCAGTAGGAGTTGGAGATCGCGGTACTTTAGCATACCAAAAGTAAATAAACGCTTAGTCGACAGAACCTACAGATTAAAAACAGCAGTCAGAACGACGGTAGAAATTATGTCAGGTTACAATAAGCAATTCGCAGAATGATGCATATTTCTGGAAAATAGTAGTATAATATCTGATCAATATATACCATGAGCAGAGAAGTAATTATAAAATACCTAACTGTTAAGGCAATTACTCAACTTGATTTTTTAAGAGCCACAGTTCCGCCTTAGTTTAAACAAATAAATTGTATAAAAAGGTTGACAGTGATTGCATTTTTCGTTCGTTGTATGAAGCCGACTCGTCGCCATGAACTAAACAGTAAACCCTAAAACAACGAATAAGATTCAAGACACCATATACACAAAATTTACTACTAAATCAATATACATGAAAACATATTGGCTTTGTACGTGATCTTAATACGCAACAGTTATGCAACATTCATAAACCCAAAACGAAAATAAAGGTAAAAGTACTAATACCTTTCATTTCCATTTAAAACCTGCAAAACCAAAGACGTTTCAAGAAACTCGAACTCATTATGTTTACCTAAACAAAGAGTAACAAAAAAACATAATCAAATTAAACAGAAATTTTATACATATCTACAACAATAAAAGAAAAATGTCTCGTCTGTATAAACAAACCAACAACATTGAACTGCAAATTCACAACAAACACATAGCATAAGGCAGAAAAATAAGGTCAAACAATTATAAGTGCTGATTTGTCAATATAACAACTCACCTGAAGTTATCGTTTTCACAGAAACTAAAAAGATTCAGAAACTGATTTTACAATTTACATATGTAGTATAACAAAAGAATACTACTTTTATACCAATAAGCCCAAAACCAAATAAACCGCAAGCCCAGATACATAAGCCGAAACAGACACCCAACTCGTCACCACCAGTTTGTCGTTCAGCACATCTTAGAACAATGCATTCACCTTCCAAAATTAAACACAAACCCACTAAATTAAACCACAGCAATCGAGCCGGGTCAATAGCGGTGGCTCAATTTTGTCATGTTTAGTTATAGTGAAACTGATTTATTTTTTATGGTCAAATTATTACATTTGAACAATTTGTTTAGGAGTAGCTGCAATAAAATGGATACCATATATATCGTAATTCTTATGAACGCCATAATCAACAAATATGGTAACCGATTACACATACAAATATACGATAAAAAGCAGCTAAAATTAATTAAAGAAAAAAAAAGAAAACGAAAATCTAAGTAACAAACTTACAATCAAACACTAAGGTCAACAGATCATCTACCATTCGCTCAGCTTCGGAAAGCCCAAGTGTGTCACTTTGGGGATCGCGGTCCATGGTACCTGTTGAATCAAGTGTATGCGTTTGGGTGAAGTGTTGACTGGTGGAAGAGTGTAGAAAGTGTAAGAAGGGAAGAGATATTATGTACGAACCAAAAAAGAGAAAAAAATAAATAAATAAAAGAAGGCTGTGATTGGGCCGAGAATCCGGGCCAGGGAAGAAGCATGGGAACCCAAACACATACACGACGTCGTATTTGATGCTCTATAATATATATACTAGATGGGCGACGGGCCGCCGCAACGCGGCGGCCCGTTGTTTTACGGCATAGATCATTGCACTATGACTTCTAACTGGTAAAACTGGTAAACAGTCGACTTTATGACTGCTAATTAAAGATGAATCAGTCACCAAACAATGTCAACTCATTAACTGTCTTTTAGCAATTTTGGCAACATGGAGAACCAATTACAATTTGGTAGAAATAAAGAATAACTTATACAATTAACAATTGCAACAATTCATTACGACACATCTTTAAAAGTATGATTCAATCATGAATAACATTCATTCTTTTGTGGGTGAAGAAGCTTCAAAAAGGGTCTCTCTTGCCTCTATATAAATCTAGGGAGTATGCATTCCGTTCAATGATCACATATCGATGGTATTATACTGTATTGTTGATTGAGCATAAAGGAGAACTAACAGACAACTAAAATCATAAATGATATGTTTCAAAATTGTCATCCCACAGCATTGACTTGTCTTCTTGTTAATTGTGCGTACAACCCATCTTTAATAAGTAGTTGTCTGTGATTGCCCATCTGAATTCACAAGCGTTTAAATCATTTATATGAAGATGGGTCAATTCAGTTTCATTTGTTAAACGGCTTAAGCAGGTTATATGAAATGGAATTTGTGTATACTCTATTCAAATGCTTATGTCTTGAGTCATTTTTATATAAATAAATTGAATTTAATCATATCTAATAAATAAATTATTTATATAACATAAGATTTGGTGGTAATCATGGTTATAGTGCAGGGCGTGTCCGGTGCAACATGGTTTGGTTATACACTGCAGGGCAGTTCAAATATGGAATAAAGGTTCCATTTGAGTAACAAATACATTAGTGACAGGGCTTAATACCTATAGACAAATCCATTTGTAAATGATTAAGTTTATGTTCAATCACCTGATCGGGGCTCGTATAGTGTTGTGTAACTTGCTGCTAGTGCCGCGACCGACCACGACTTCATGAGTTTGCATCGTACTTTCAATTGCTATAAAGGAAAAAGTTTGCAAAATGATTTGAAAACTGATTTAGAAAGTGATTGTTACAAATTACAAATAGCAAAACAAAGTGATTTGGAAAGTAACCAAACAAAAAATATCACCATACCTCTACACTGCTTCCGTAAACCCCTCCTACACAAAACTCAAAAGCCTTTTACCACGTCTGCCTCCCCTGATACTTACCTGATCAAGATGCAAAATAAACACATCAACCAAATACCCACAAACACACAAATCATATAAATCAAACACATTTCAAAATTAATTTGCTATTACATATATCATGAAACTAAATTATATGGATAGTCAATCACTACGAATTTCACTTATTTCCCATAAATTAAATATTTTTAGAACAAAACATTACAATATCAGAAACGAAACCATTTCAATACAATCTAAAACATATACAATCAAAACACATATAAACGACATAAAGAAAATGCGAGATTCAAACAACTATCAAAAAATGGAAACATGAAAACACCAAACTTTTTTTATCAATAAAAAACAAAATCTAATGTTTAACTTCATACCCTTGATTTGCGAATTTTTTTAGAATCAAGACCCCTATTTTCTTCATCAACTCTGTAATCCAGACCTCATCATCCACCTCCGATTTCGCTACCGTATGTGGCCTGTTGACAATAGATGTCAAAAAAATGAGGCGGTGACCGTAAACCTTATCCTTCATACATTTGCATCTGGGCTTTAGATCAAAAAGTTTGTGTTGATATTTGATAAGAACAAATTGAAACCCAAAATTTTTAAATAAATAAAATTAAATTAAAACCAAGAATTTATTTTTTTCATACCTGATTGTTTCAAGGTTGGTGTATGACAATAATCCGCTTCACTTATGTTTAGCAAAAAGGAAGTGGATCGGCGGTGGTCATATTAGCAGAAGAAGAGGCACGAATATTCTTGATATGTCTAGCAAAATACTCCGTACTTATTATAGCCAATTGGAGTGGGCCAACAACCGGGAGCCCAAAAAAACAGGCGGAAAACCCAAACTACTATGCCACTTAAACGACGTAGTATCTGATTGTATATAATATATATAGTAATTCACCTTCACCTTTTGCAAATGCAACCAAAATAAATAAAAAGCTAAATATGACAAGTTTGAAAACCCATTAGTCCACTCATAAAACCTAGACGACATAACAAAGGTACCCGGCAATGACGACGACAGGCGGCAGCCGTGAAATACGAGCATTCAAAAGATGGATGAAACAAAACTCAATACACCACACAAACACCCTCCAATTCACAACAGACAACAACCAGCTCTCAGTAACAACCTTAACAGACTTAAAAACAGGTGACATTATAGCCACCATCCCAAAACAAACCTGTCTCACAGTCAAATCATCATCATCATCAGATATTTCTGGGTTTATTGAGGACTGTGGAATGGAGGGTTATTTGGCTCTTTCACTTGCTCTTATGTATGAAAAAAGTCTTGGAGAGTTTTCTAAATGGTTTGGTTATTTGAAAATTATGCCCGAGGCGAATTTCGATGTTCCGTTGCTTTGGTCTCTTGAGGAAGTTGATGATCTTTTGGTTGGTACTGAACTTCATAAGGTTAGGTGCTGCTTTAGTGGTGTAAATAAGCGCGTTAAGTTCATGTATATTTCCAAATGTAGCATTACGATAGTTGGACCAATGTGCCTCTTGTTTTCGTATAGATATCATAGTGTGACATTTCCTAAAAATATACCAAAATAGTCGATGATAAGTATGATGTTGACACAAAATCTCAAGGTGCGTAGGGTGTGTTAGTATTTTTTTTGGGTTCAAGTATCATTATGGTTTGTTTGGAAAACAAGTATGTTGCTATTAAATTAACTAAAGCCATATACATACTGGAGCTGTTAGGCGGTGCCACTGATTGTGAGTTTGCATATTAGTTTTTCACATAGCAGTTGTCTAACTATAGCTGAGAGGCGTAAAATGTAGGTGAGGCGGTGTTTGGGATTGGTTATTATTATTATTATTATTATTATTATTATTATTATTATTATTATTATTTTTGCATATCTGCTATTTTGTGTTAAAATAAGTAGTTTTGGATAGGGCGGTTATTTCACTGTGCTTATTTGAGAAGATTTTTTTTTTCTTTTTTTTTTTTTTTTTTTTTTTTTTTTTTTTTTTTCTTCCCATACAAGGTTTCTTTTTTGTTAACCATCAAACTGGATTTTTCAAAAGCAACAAGCTAAAGCTATGTGTCGAACATACCTGATGCATATTTTGGTGTTGATTCATTAGCAGCAGTAATTTTGCCTTACAAGAGTTTGGTAATGACTAGAATTATGTTGTTAAGTCGCTTGCTTGTGAAAATATGCATTATTCAAACCAATTGTTTTCCCAAATATCATAGTTGCATTGCGGCTATTTGCTTATAAATTTAGAAGTGATTATTTAGCAGGGGCTTATGTTTAATGTGTCCATTGATCTGGTAACAAGTTAAGTACTTGAAGCATTTTGTACATTCGTTTTCGTACATTGCAAAGCGTGATCTTTCATAATACGTTGGTTATTGTTTAACACATATTTTTATTACAAATTGAAGGAAGTTTCTACCTGCACGGATCTTGTCTTGTCATCAAACATTATTGAACTACCTTTTTTTGCCTTAAGCATATGTTTTTATCCAGATTATATTAGTATATTCCTCTATCTAACCTCTTCCTGAAATAGCAGAAATAGTAAATCAATCTATCAGTAGTGAGGCTATACGTAATGGATTCAAGCATAGCAAAAGGCTTTCGTGTAAAATCTTGTCTATCATGACAAGCAGGACAGATCTATGTTGCATGTTGGGTATGCCCGTGCATACCTTGTAATTTTTTTTATAGTTTAAAAGAGAATAAATTAATAGGGTGTAAGCATAGTGAGTTCCTTAAAAAACGCTTATTATACTCCATAGTGGTGCAATCTCTGATACGAATTTTGGATCCACTGCAGACAAGCTTTTCTCACCAACCTGTAATTGTTGAAATCTTTGTTATTGAATGTTAGTCGCTCCTTCAACTACAACAAAGTTTTGGAACATCTTTGTTTTGTCCTTATGTAACAGTTCCACTTAGGAAAGTAGCACATTGATACTGCATATTCACAATATCAATGAAAATATATTGTTACAGAAAACTATGCGAGTATATGGTTAGAAGCAGTTTCTGCGTTATTCTTTTTCATCAGTTTGCGTGACTAAATGCTGTTAAATTTGTGTGGGACGATTGCTAATTTGCTTTGATCAATTCGGTATATGTGTAGACAGACAATTAAAGAAGACAAAGCTCTTGTATACGAGGACTGGAAAACATGTATTGTGCCTTTTGTGGAGTCAGCTCCTATACCACTTAATCCTGATGATTTTGGCATTGAACAGTACTTTGCTGCAAAAAGCTTGATCTCGTCACGTTCTTTTCAGATAGATGATTATTATGGATTTGGGATGGTTCCTTTGGCAGACCTGTAAGCTGCCTATATCCTCTCCTTGCTGTAAATAAATACAATCCCTATATGCGAAGTTTCTTTTTTTGATGCAATAAACATCTATATTTATTCTTCTTGCATATGTTAACACAATATTTACATGCCCACAACAAAAAATTATGTTATTGTCACTTCATGCACCTTCATAAAAACTAGTCCATATATGAACTGTGCAATAATATCTATGCTAACTTAGCTATTACATTTACAATATTCTGTTGTATCTTCAAGGAAAAAATGTGGTGTGTGCTAGCATTTTTATCGTATCAGCATAAAAGGATAATTTATTAAACCACCACCAAGGTGGCCTAGTGGTCATATGTCCTGATGTCCTCACAAGAGGTCTCAGGTTTGAACCTCAGTACCTCACTAGATAACATCTTGGAGTGGCTAGGGAAAGGGTTGGGAAACGGTCACAAGGATGCCCCAGTTATGCTGTGTACATCTGAGTCAAAGACTTGCCCTCTCCGAGTAACATGAATAGGGAAAACCTCATCCTCTTACTTAAAAGTTTAATTTATTACCTATCTTCTATAATGCCTACTTGCTTAATACCTAATTTGTTGCCAGATTCTTTACTTCTATCCCAAGGCAGGTAGTACGGTGGTAAAATATCTAAATACAAGAGCATAGTTATAGTGATAAAATAAGACAAAAGATAAATATTATCTGATGCTTATAGGAAAACCCAGGTTACTTGGTGCACTTTTCAAGTCATGTTGGAAGACTTTAAGAGAAAAAAAAATCAATAGGACCTTTGATTTTTTATTTTTTTTTTATTATTTTTTATTTATTATTATTATTATTATTATTATTATTTTTTTAATATATACTATTTAGTCTGTTTTGACAACATTGCTAACATGGTGTTCTAAGAAATAGCTTTATATGGACAATGAATTCAAAAGAATTTAGACTATTACAGTAGTTCGAGGGCCACTTTATAGCTATTTGGAAGTATATTGCAGTCAACTAGCAAATTCGTGACATCCCATTTGTGAATGGTTGAACACCCAACAAACTAGATTAAGGGTTACCCTCTTCTAGTTTATCAGTTAAAAAGTGTGATGGAATAAACGAAAATGTGTGAACTACATATGTTAGCATTCACCACAATGAATGTATCCATGTAGCGGATAATGTTAGCAGTATGGCTTCTTCCATGTGGTTGGGAAAATCGTAAATAATTGTTTGTGCCAGACTTTTAATCTGGATAGATTTCTCTTAGTAATCGTATTTAGTCTGTAACTTCCTGATTCATGCTCCTCGTCATTTACTATGTGCCCAGATTCAATCACAAGACAGATGCCGAGGATGTACACTTCACCTCTGTGTCATCTCATTCTGATTCTGACGATGATAATGATGAAAGCCTGGAAAGTCAGATTGACAATGATTCAGAGGGAGATCACTTGTCTCAAGATGAATCAAATGTTGCGTCACCCAGAAGTGATTTTAGTGTTGATGATGAATCTTCGTCAACCACTGAAATTTTAGAAATGATTATGGTGAGGGATGTTAAAGCTGGAGCTGAGGTTAGCATATTTATCGTTCTTTTAAATTGGTATCTAAAAATATGTTCTAAATCCAGCTTGCTTATTTTACTACCTCTATGTTCTACTAATGCATATGAGTGTGTTTTATAGCTGTCACAACCTGATGACTGTTCGATCATTTTCAGGTCTTCAACACATATGGGTCAATGGGTAATGCTGCATTGCTTCACAGATATGGATTTACAGAGCCAGATAACCGATATGATATTGTGAACATAGACCTGGAGTTGGTACTTGAATGGAGTTCATCTATATTTTCATCTCGACACAGTAGAAGTCGTCTTTCATTATGGAGAAGACTATATCAATCAGAATTTCCAAGCCAGCAAATCGACTACTTTGAAATATCATTTGACGGTGAACCAGAACTTGAGCTGCTTAAATTGTTATTTATAATCTCGCTACCCGAAAAAGCTTACAATGAGTTTGATGTATCAAAAGTGGTCACATTATCTAAGAAAAACACAATCATATTACATGAGATTACTGAAGTAAACAAGAAACTTTTGCTCACAGAAATTGTGCGAAGTGCCTTGTTGTCCATTGCAGAAATTAGGGAAAGATGTTACGGCTCAAGGTCCATGGAAGATGATGCTGAAGCATTAAAGACATGTCCAGCCACAGATAAAAAGTTGTACCATTCCTTGGTGCTTCGCATCAGTGAGAGGAAAATTTTGGAGAAGCTTAGGACATATGCATCTGCAGGGGCAGGGTTCCTTAATGTCTGTAATGGATTTACCACAAGGAAGAAGGTATCAAAGAGATGACCCCCACTGAGAGTAGCTTTTCATGCATCCCAATATGTCAGTTTTTAGTTTTGTTTATGCGTCTGTATTTTTGAACCTCAAAGCGAATTTGTTTCTGTATGCCTTAATTTTGATAGCATATGCGTCAAGTATGCATCTCAGTTCAAATGTATCTCGGCTTGAGCAGGTGTTGGGCACCATGTCCACAAATTTTTGTTCTTTGAACATTGTAGGTTTCAATGAAGTTCTTATTGATATTTCTATATGGGTTTTGTAATCATTTGTTTTCAGCTTTATTTGATGTTTTTAATTATGGGTAGTGAGGATGTGTTACTGTTTCGAGATCTGAAACACATAAATGTTGGAACAAATGGATCAGTTGGGGCTGAAGTAGTAGACGTAGGGTTCTTTGGTTTAAAAAAGCAGGAGGTGAGCTGATGCGTAAAGGTCACAGAAGCCAATGATGCGTGTGCATCAGACACAAGATACTCGGTATTCAGAAAATGATGCAAAATATTTCTGCATGATATATTCTACCAACGGAATGTCTATACATCAAAAGAAGCCACCCTGAATACCAAAAGTAGTCGTCATTAAACAAAAATAAGCATATGAAAGTAAGATGATACAAGGAGCTTCAGAAGTAGTTATTTTTCTCTAGTAACTATTCAAGTATTCCTTAACTAATAGCCCCCGGTGATCATCATCAAACCCATTAAACCTGTGCACGGGTTCATCTCCATCATCACCAGACACTCCGAGATCTAGGATTTTAGATGATCCTGTGTTGTAGACTTGGTAGAATATTTAGATCCAAATAAGAAAATGCGCCAAGATATATGATTTACTCAAAATGCTAAGTGCGTGCATCATTGGGATGCAAGTTGATGCACGTGCAGTTACATCACTTCAATGTGCACATTTTTAAAATCAAATTTGGGTTACATACTTTGTCAGTCACTTTCTGTATGTTGCAAAGAAAGGTGATACATGAAAGCGAATACGCACCATTATTCCAACTCCGGCCCTCACCCTCACACATAACATAAATCAACGCCCCCTGCGGGTGGATTTTTACATCTTTGCTATTCTTCAAAGTTGTTTTCGGTCCAAGTTTCTCATTGCCATTCTTCAGCACAGTCCAATTGAAGGCTGTGAATTCCATTTAAAATCGATTTTTCTGTGGAATGGCTTATGCTAGATAACTAACTGGGAATGCTAGCTCAAAAGCAATTTAAAAAGGAGCAGAATCAGCTAGGTAAAACATAAAAAAGTAAAGAACATCCAGGTTGATTCATGATAGGTAAAATCAAGCTTTTGTGGTTTTAGTTGCATAAAGTGAATAACGATCACTTGTTTAGATCTAAGAATCATTTAAAGTAACAGTAGAGGTAGTGCTCAAAAAGGGTAAAGCAGTAACATTATAACATAATGGTAAATGATTGCAGTCAGAAACAAAATGTTACAAAAAGAACAATGACACAACTATAGCATAACTTAAGTTCAAATCCACCCTTTGGTTACCAATACATAAAAGCACAAACGTTGGCTACTTGCATACCTAATTCAAAGAAGACCTCTACGTCTCTTGTAGTCACTTACTGACAGAGTCAATGCATGCCTCCTCCCATCATTCTCCGGGACCTGGCACCCAACTGTTGCTTCTATCCTCTGTTTACGAGCCATGAACCCGGCCTGGACACCATGGGGCCCACCAAACTTCTGAAGCGCCGTCAATGAAATAGGAATTTCGAAATCATGCAACACGTTTGACTCTGTTCCTTGATCCACTGGAGCACTAGTATCCACCAACTTCCCTGCATCAGCAGCAGCTTCCAGTGCGGCTGCAGTAGCCACGATGCCTACACCATCAGGACCCACCACTGCAGCAGCTTGAGTGTCTCCTCCATTTGCTTCAGCTGCAGCTTCACCAGGCTTTGAAACATAGTAATTCCTGGACCGAGTCCATCTCCTTGAAAATGGATCATAACCCGCTTCACCAGCCTTGAGACCTGCAGCCATAGGCTTCACTTCGGATGCATTCTTAAAATTTTCAACCCGATTCTTTCTATTCATTTCTGCAAGTTTTATTGCCTTGGCATCTTTCTGTTGAGGCTGGCGAGACGCTTCTAGTTCTTCAAGCTTTGCTTTGATCTTCTCAACTTCTGCGTCATTATGCTTCATTTGAGCCACTTCCAAGTCTCTTCTCAGCCGATCTTTCTCAGCTGCAACATTCATAGGTCTCCTGATTGTCGACTTTTTCTCTTGTAACATTTGCTTCACGGTCTCTGCAGAGTATACAAATGAGTTGGTTTTTTCTATGGCCTCACGTTTTTCCTGCACCTCTTGTTTACTAGGCATCCTTCCACCATGACGTTCTACCTCTCGGATTAATTGGTCAAACTCTTCTCTGATAGGTGGTGAGTCAGAAATCATAGCCATCTGCCACCTGGCAGCGGAACTTTCATTTCCCCAAACTACATTCAGATACTTATGAGTCATCCTGTTCTCTAGCTTATATTGTCTGTCAGGGTCAGCTGCATCCACATTTCTGACTATGCAAAGCCTATAAATTGGCCCGGTTTTTGACTTTCCAATACCGACCCTCACAAAACAACCTACAATCAGATCCTCAAAGAAAGGCTCCATAAACCATTTTGCCAGTTTTGACCTTCTAATAGTGATTCCTTTAACATCCTCGTATGTTAAATTTGTGGATTCCTCTGATAATTTTACGTTATCACCTTCTTCCTCTTCACCTTGGGACTCTTCATCACTACGGCTTGAGGTGTCTATAGTGAATCCCCCCCTTCGTTTGGCTGCAGAGTCTTGATCTCTACGTTTCCAACTAGACTCAGGATCTTGCTGCCTTAACCTTTTCCTGAGACGTAATTCATTCAGTTTTTCATCTTTTGCCTGTTTTGCCCTGTCAGCCGACCGAGCAGAAGAACGCATAGTCCGGTTTGCCGTGTGAGGTGGCGAGGTGTCTTTCCTCGACTGATTTGACTTGTCTTTCTGCTTCTTTATATTGTTTTTCAAATCCTTATCATTCCTCTTGTTTGAACGGTCAGCCAGTATCATCTCTCTATCAAGCTCCGACATTTTTGCAAGCCTTCTTCTATCTTCTTCACCTTTGTAAAGATCACTTCCAACAGAGTCATCATCACTGTCACCTTCACGATCATACCTACCATCATCATCATCGTCGTCCTCATCATCTTCATGGCTGCTGCTACGGTCATCATCATCATCATCATCTCGTTCTACCGGATCCAATCTTTTCTTTAAAGGAACTTGAGACGCAGAAGGCTTCCTGCTAGCATACCCACGGTCATCATCTGAATCATCATCTCTAGAATCACTTCCGTCATCAGAATACGAGCCCCTACGTCGTCGCCTAGATGGAGGTGGCGAGTCATCATCTCTTGCAGTTCTTCCCGCAGCTTCAAGAAGCATGTCATCCAAGTCGTCCATGATTATTATCAATCAATAACCTGCATATTGCCAAAACCACACATTGTTTAGCAACTAGTGGAGGGAGGGTTGTTTTCGGGTAAGAAAAGTTTTAATTTGTAACAACAAATAAGGGGATGTTTGTTTAAGCTTATGTGCGGGCTTATGAGCTTATTTGGTTTCGGCTAAGCCTTAATTTTCCAGCTTATTTTGATGTTTATCAGCTAATGTAAGTTTATTATAACATGATAAGCTTATATAAGCCCAAAGGTTACAAAATAAGCCAGAAAATCAGGGCTTATGAAATATAAGCTGAAACCAAATAAGCTCGTAAGCCCACATATAAGCTTAAACAAACACCCCTAAAAGTAAAACATAATGAATAACACAAATTCCAAACCCTAACCAGGACAGATGCACAATTACTAACTAGGGTTTCGAATAAAAGGGTTTGATTAACTATATACAAAGATATGAAAAATTAGGATTGAATGTTGTGATACCTTATTATGCCGGAAAATTAATCGGAATGGTCACCGGTCTGTGTTGTACCAGATGTATGTCTGTGTTTTATGAATTGATATTTTTCCTTTATAAACTTCTTAACTTTATATTTTGACCCTCCAAGACATCTGAATCATCATCTCTTGAATCACTTCCGTCATCAGAATACGAGCCCCTACGTCGTCGCCTAGATGGTGGCGGTGAGTCATCATCTCTTGCAGTTCTTCCCGCAGCTTCAAGAAGCATGTCATCCAAGTCGTCCATGATTATTATCAATCAATAACCTGCATATTGCCAAAACCACACATTGTTTAGCAACTAGTGGAGGGCTGTTTGTATAAGGTTATATGCGGGCTTAGGAGCTTATTTGGTTTCAGCTTATATTTCAAAAGCCTTAATTTTCCAGCTTATTTTGATGTTTATAAGCTAATGTAAGTTTATTATGACATAATAAGCTTATGTAAGCCCAAAGGTTACAAAATAAGCCAGGGCTTATGAAATATAAGCCGAAATCAGATAAGCTCGTAAGCCCACATATAAGCTTAAACATAATGAATCAATCAAATTCCAAACCCTAACCAGGAAAGATGCGCAATTACTAACTAGGGTTTCAAATCTTAGGGTTTGATTAAATATATAAAAAAAAAATGAAAAATTAGGGTTGAATGTTGTGATACCTTATTATGCCGGAAAATTAATCAGAATTGTCACCGGTGTGTGTTGTACCAGATTGTGTTTTATGAATTGATATTTTTCCTTTATAAATAAACTTCTTAACTTTACATTTTAACCCTCTTAGTTTTTGCTAGTCACATAATGATTACAAAAATATGGAACAAGTCGAGTTTGTGGTTTTTTTTGGCTTTTAATATATCAAAGACTTGAAGACCCTTTCGTCAACCAATATTCCATGACACAACTTTTGTCTTAGGTTTAATGCTTTCATTTTTTCTTTCGATTTAGGGGAACCAAATGAAGGCTTCTTCATGTGCGTTCATGTAAGTTTGTTTGAAAAAANTCATTACAACACAAGTGTCATTTTTACACAATTTTAAAAACGTTTAGTATAGAAATTTTGATATTATTGACACATATAAATCTATAAAAAAAATGATTATATTGATAAACATGAACAAATTTAAAAACCAAAAGGTTCTTAAAACTTATAATTGTCTTCAAAAAGTGTCCACACGTAGACTACCTCTAACGGTAGCATGGTTCACGTGTGAACACCCCTCAACCACCTGTGATCACCATTACCTCCTCCTTTTTTCTCGTGTAAAGGTCAAGCATGGGTGAAGAGAGTGAATGTTGAGGTGGCAGTAGTGGATGTAGTCACCATTACTTCCCGTCTTAATTATAATTATAAGCGTGGAACACATTCACATTTCTCCACACTTAAAGGTGTGAAATTAATTTGTCACACCTAATTTTCTCACACAAGAGAAAGTGTAGAGAAATTGGGTGTTACAAATAGATGTGTACGCCTACAAGTGCTAAAGTCCATAATCTTTTCTATAATTAAAGTGTGACATTTTTTTTCCTCGTACAATTTTAAAGGAGTAAGGATTGAGATGATTGTTTATATATCTTCACAATTATTAATTGTAGAAACAATAAACTTCTCCCCGTGTTCGTGGTGTGTAGGTTACTTCGAACATGGTGGATGACGTCCTCAATGCACCTGACACAATAGAAAGACACATGTTAGCTTCGCCTTGGGTTTGATCTCAAGACTAAGCTCCGGCGTGAAAGTAAGTACTAGTATATGTTAAGGACGAACGGCAGGATAAATGAGCAATAAATGTGTTACCTAAAACCGATTAAGGTGGTTGTATTTATACCACCTTAATCATTGTACTTGATATCCTAAGGGAATTGAGCGCCGAACTAGGTCTATCCTATGTACTACGTGGCACGCCCACGTGGGGGACTGCATCCCGTGATATCTGGATAGACAGGGCACATTCGGTTCTTAGGAGAAACCGTTGGGTAAAAGATGTAAGTTGGATAATAGAGTGCTTACCTTTCTATGTTAGGAATCATATGTGATTTCATAATCACATTATATTTCATAAAATCACATGTGATTTTAAAATTACAAATCTCATGTGATTTTTCTTGACGTGGATTTCAACACTTATAAAAAAAGTCGAAAAAAATCATCAAGAGTATTAGAAACCCCTCTATAGAAATATTATGTAATTCTCGTCATGATGATCTGATTTTTTTCGCGTAATGTTAACAGTTTGTGAGATGTTTAATATTTAAAAAGGGGATGAAATTGTTTTTTTTGTTTTTNTTTTTTTTTCATTTTCATTTTTTTTAATCAAAAAATAGATAGTATTGATTCATTGGGCCTATAAAATACACTAAACTTTTCTCTTTTATTACAAATAAAAAAATATTAAAAACTGTGCAAGTAATGGAAAAGATCCAGTGAGAAGAGAACTTAAAATGAGAAGAATGAGAAATAACTATAACATTTAAGATGCATCGACTTGAATTAGATGCATATTTATTCACTTAAATGCATCACAATTAGTTTCGAAAGTGATTTTGAAGTGAAAACGATGCAAAGTATACTAGCAACAAATTTGACCCGCAGAAGACGAAATATATATAGGTTTTGTCTAACTTAATCAAATGCATCTAATAATATATGTATATGCATCTACTTTTTTGCTAGAAAATATATTATGATGCATCTAAAAGATTAAGGATGCATCATGTGTAGTTATAGTTATTTCTCATCCTTCTTATTTTAAAGATTATTCTCATTTGACCCTTAGTCGTGCAAGTAATACGATTAATTTGTTTTATGAATTTAAAAGTATGTATTTTGAGAAACTTTGATAATTTATCTCTCTTTGAAATTTTAATCCAGTTTATAGCAAAATTCGACCTTTATATATCGTCAAAGAAAGTTACGTGTTAACAATATAAAATACTTTAATGTTGAGTGTTGACGACTTCGAAAGAAAGAATATTTGTCAATAAATACAAGTAAACAATAAACGACAAATTATATTTGCGAGTTATTAGCAAAAGGGAAACGTGCAAAGCAAGTTTAAACTTGGGCTGCAAGCTATATATGCCTATTTAAGGGAAACTTTCCTGTCTCTTGTACTCTCATTAACCAACGAAAAAAAACAAACACAAATAGCTAATTGCGTTATTAATTTGTTTAAAGAAAGAGAGAAAATACATATACGTTGAACACAAGGCAAAAGATCAATCGACTTGTTTGAAGTAATAAGAAGGTTAGTTTTTACGTGTTCTTTATATGTGTTACTTTACTATGTGCTTATATTGATCGAGGTGCATACATGCATGCAAATTATGTACATTCTTATTACGTACTTGTAATGTTTGGTTGATTAAGTTTTATGTTAATCAAGATTTTGGATGTTGAGTAATTTAATTTGGATCAGATTATCGTATACAAGATGCATGTACATATATATTAAGACGTTACCCAATTGTTTAAGTTTGATGTTTTCTTTCCGGATTCATCGTTTAAGGTTATAACTACTAATAATATAAGTTCAAGAATTAAGAGAATGGATTAAAAGTGATTAAATACATTGTAAAACATTCATACTAGGAATATGTGTTCAAATGGTACAAAGCAATTTTAACATCTAATTGTTATGTCCCTGCTTAGTTATAATTTATATTCTTTTATGTATAGTAGTACTAAGCAGATTTGCATAATATCGAAATTTTATTCATTGCAGGTTTAGTGAATTAGTGTCGCTTGAGATATATACAGTAGCTTTTTAGGTTCAAAGAAAGGTATTCACCAAAGTTTAAAACTCCTTCATAAGTATGGAAATTAAAATGAAAGGCTTAATGGAACAAGATTTGAGTAAGTTGGATGTAGCAAAGCTACATCCACTTTCTCCAGAGGTTATTTCTCGCCAAGCTACAATTAATATCGGTAAGTTAATTTCTTAGAATCTGGATGTCTTTGTCAACCCTGAAATTGTAGTACTTATTATAGTTTTGTTGTCCGTCATAACAGGTACTATTGGTCACGTGGCACATGGAAAGTCTACAGTTGTAAAGGCAATCTCTGGTGTACAAACTGTTCGTTTTAAAAATGAGTTGGAGCGTAACATTACTATAAAACTTGGGTATGCGAACGTGAAAATATACAAGTGTCAAAATGAAAGATGCCCTCGGCCAATGTGTTACAAGTAAGACTAGAATCATGGCATATCAAATATGTGTTCTTATAGTATTGTATACCACAAACTTACGTGATTATGACTGTATACTCAATTGTATTCAGGGCATATGGAAGTGGTAAAGAAGATAGTCCTCTTTGTGATGCGCCCGGGTGTGAAAAGAGTAAGATGACCTTGATAAGACATGTGTCATTTGTTGACTGCCCAGTAAGTAATGAGCTTCTAAACTAAGTCTTGAATGTTACATTTATGTTTTTTGGGGTTATGTATAACCATCTATATAAAATGGGTCGATTCGGGTATTGTTTTATATCTATAGATGAAACGGGTATACTAAAATAGAAAGTTTAAATTACAAGGTAACGGGTTGAAGACGCCCAGTATATTTTTAATTGATAAAAATCTTCCTGGATAAAAATGTTTATGATTGAAAATAAAAAGCATTATAGTCATATTTGATGCTCTTATTGTTCTTGGAAATTCGTAAGTTTGGTAGAAAAGTGTTTGGGTCAACCCAGCCCGACCAGCCCATTTTGAAACCTGAGAGGTAATAGTAGTTTTGACCATTGGAACCCTGTAGGGGCGCAAATGCATATCTTACTAACGGGTGGTATATTTGTTATCTCTTACAGGGGCATGATATTTTAATGGCGACTATGCTTACTGGAGCTGCAATTATGGACGGGGCATTACTGCTTGTGTCTGCAAATGAAACTTGTCCCCAGCCTCAAACTCAAGAACATTTGGCGGCCATTGACATGATGAAGCTTAAACATATTATAATCGTCCAGAATAAAATCGACTTAGTTCAAGAAAATGTAGCTGTTAAACAGCATGAAGCCATCCAGGAATTCATCAAGGTAGTTTGCAAATGCTCATTATTCAAATTTCATTTAATATCCTCAAAACCTTATAGTAACAGTAATACCATTGTGTTACCAGGGATCAGTTGCTGATGGTGCACCAGTTGTCCCTGTGTCTGCTCAGATGAAGTATAATATAGACGTTCTGATAGAATACTTGGTGACGAAGATTCCGATTCCAAAGAGGAACTTCACAGCACCTCCTCAGATGATATTGATAAGGTCATTTGATGTCAATAAGCCGGGGTGTGAAGAGGTTGATGTTAAAGGTGGTGTTGCTGGCGGAAGTATCCTCAAGGTTCTTTTTTTCTTTCATTTCATAGACCTACTAATAAGTTTCTTTAATTAGGTGGAATAATGGGCGTGTGTCACTTTGGTTATATAACGGGTCTAAACGGTAATTCTTTGGGATGGTTTGATACTTGGTTGGGATAACATGATACAATTTTGTCCAATATTCTTTTATATAAATAATTAGTGTCAAAAATGATTTAAACTTTTACATTATAAAAATACAATTCTTTCGACTTTCTTAACTAAATTTTTTATTTTCCCTTCTGATCCGTAAGAGATAAAACAAATCCTGATTCAACCCGTTCATAAGTAAATGGGTCAAAGTTTCCACCTATTATCTTTATATGATAGCGTGGTATATGAAGCCTCCAAATCATATGATTATTTTGTTGTTGTGTATAGGGTGTTTTGAGGTTAAACCAAACAGTTGAGATTCGCCCTGGGATTATTGTTAAAGACAGTAATGGAAACATCAAGTGCAGACCGATATACACCAGAGTAGTTTCTTTGTTTGCTGAAAAGAATGAACTACAATTTGCTGTCCCTGGTGGACTTATTGGCGTAGGAACAACCATAGACCCTACACTGACCAAATCTGATAGGTTGGTGGGCCAGGTTCTTGGGGACGTTGGATCTCTTCCCGATGTTTATGTTGAACTTGAGGTATGTTACTTTTGGGATTGCTCATTGCGGTATTCATCTGTTTATTGTGTATTTGTAAAGCTTGTAAGCAGTTTCAAGTGTTTAAAAAACACCCTTTAATCCTTTATGTGTCTATTTTATAAATAGTAAGCAAGCGCTATAGAATACGCAGGTATGTGCTAATTCGAAGTTGCTCGCTTATGAGCATATAAGCACTTTCGAAATATATAATTCCAAACACCCCCTCAATGTTCGTAAATGAATTCTGCTTCTGAGAATGTGGTGGTTATATAATCAGTTTCACAGGATTTTTCAAACAGTTGTTTATATGATTCTGATTAACAGTTTCAAAACACGCATCCAAACACCTTATTGGCTTTCAGTTTTAACCATATGAATGTCCTTTACATCAGGTAAAATTCACTCTTTTGGGTCGGCTATTGGGTGTAAAGACCACAGGAGAAGATAAAGAAGGAAAGGTGTCGAAACTGACCAAGGACGAAATACTTATGTTGAACATAGGATCAATGTCTACAGGGGCTCGAGTTATGGCTGTTAAGATAGACAAGAAAGATTTGGCTGTTAAAAAAGATAAGGGTTTGGTTGCTAAAAAAAATAATAAAGATTTGGCTACACTACAACTGGTGACGCCCGTTTGCACCAGCAAAGGCGAGAAGATTGCATTGAGCAGGAGGGTTGATAAACACTGGCGTCTAATAGGTTGGGGTGAAATTCGAGATGGTCAAACCCTTGACATCCCGCCTTGCTCAATATAGGACTAGTGATTCAAAACTGAAACAGCACTTGTTTTCCCAGCATGAAAACTGGTTCTTATTGTAGATGTGCATCTTTTTAAATCAGCCAAGTTATTGCTACATTGTTCGAGGAAAGAAATATTCGTTGTCGTCTTTCTTTTGTTTTCTTAGGAGGTATTTGTTTCTGCTTATATAGCCCGGCCTATGGCTTATTTGGTTTTGGACTTATGTTCCATAAGCTCACTTTTTGTGGCTTATATAAGCCGAAAAGTTTCAAAATAAGCCACAAAACCAAATAAGCCATGAGCCGAAACTAACAGGATGAGGCCTTTTCCGGACATTTCCCTGGCCATCCCAAGCTAACTATTTTGATTATAATCTTATAATGCACGTTCTTATATTATTA
>LBNU01034720.1:2290-21031 GCA_014162995.1 Artemisia annua
TGTTGTAAAAATATTATGAAATTGTTGTGAAGTGTTAAAATGGATAATTTTAATATTTCATGGGAGACTTGGGTTTGCCGGAGTGTTTAAACGTCGTTAAAACTGAAACTGTGAGTTGAAAAACGCGTTTGGTGACACCGGTTCTTGATAAAAGTGACGTAAACTATGAAAATGAGACGACAAGTATAAAAATCATTTGTAAACATGAAAATGGGTTAAAATTCATAAAACATGTAAAATTATAGTCTAGGTTGGCTTACGTTGTTAAAACCTTAAAACGTAAATTTAAATCGCGTAAAACGTAAAAGGTGCAAGGTTTACGTGAAAATGGAAAAAGTGAAAAGTGACTTTTAAAATAGGATTGTAAGGAACAAATGATGGATAAAAAGTGTATAATGGATATAGTCTCTTCGCGGTTGAATGAATTGAACGTACACGGATAACTTCCGTTGAAGTTAATTAAAAAAAATTAGAATAGTTAAATAATAAAATTATTAAAATTAGTGACATGAAATTTTACGAAATGTCACAAGTACAAGTACCCGTATCACAATAAGCTCGAACTCAAGCAACTACACAAGACGACAAAGAGTTTGGCGAGCGTGTTGTGGAGTTCGAGTGCACCTTTTTTATCAGGTATATATGTGTATACAAGGTTTTGTTAATATATCATCTAACCAGGTAAATTTTTGGCTTTCAAATTAGACAATGTGTAGAACACAAATGCGATGAAGATTCCCACTCGATGACAAATTTTTCCAAGTTAACAAGGTGAATACATCTAAAGTTTAGAATTTTGGGTCTTGTCATATGCTGCTGCTATTATTTTGTGCTCTTTGCTACGAGTTGGTGTATTACGAAGCATGAGCTTCTATCACTACTTTAGGTGTTGATAGCAGTTCAGAATTCTAGACAACCGTAAAAGTTTTGTGACTCGTATTTAGCAACCTGTTGTTAGCATGTGTGCCTGACAATGATTTTACTTCCACAACAGGCAATGGATCGCTATACAAAAATAAGACAAAGATATTTATGAGTGATGAAAAACTCAACGTTTATATGTTCTTATCATTTAACTAATACCGTCTGACAATACAAAAAAAACCATAAACAATAATTTTTATTTCATATTAAAATTTCAATAAAATTTTATTTTCTACGTAAAAAAATTAACCCTATTTACAATTCAATTATTGATAATCAAAAATAATTTCCTTATATATTATTTATCGATAACTAATAGCTTCCAATGATAAATATACATCATGCGCCTTCCTTAAATATTATTTTTCGTTAACTAATACCTTCCAAAGAATAATTATAAGTCATGCCCGCCCGCCTATTCGCTTGATCCACTCCAGAAAGTTGCGAACCACCACACCCCACCAAGAGGATTCCGCTCAATGTCAGTAAAAAATTGAGATGCCTAATTGATCATGTATAAAAGATTCAGAATCTAAAAGGCACTCTTTTTGTAAATTTAAAAAACAAAACAAAAACAAAACAATTTGTAACTACATATAATGCATAATTTGATAAAAGTTTCATTATAATACTGAAACAAAAATATGAAGTACACAATTCAGAATACATAAATTTAAAAAAAAAAAAAAAAAAATGATCGTAGAAGCATAAATCACCAGGACTATAAAAAAGATAATGTGTTATGTGTTTGTCTTTTGATCAAAAATACAAAAATAAGTAGTCATTTAAGAGTTGAAATTAAAACTCTATAATGTATAGACGTAATGATTACCTATAAAGAAAATACAATACTATTATTAATTGTAATTAACATGAATTTAAAATGTATACCATGTATACAATACAAAAACTTAGACTAAATATTGCAACAACAAATATACTTATCTTTTGAATGCAACACATGCATTTGGCACCGTAATGTACGAAAAAATATATATAATTTTGAAAATATTTAACATAACCTCCCCGTCCTGAAATATGAATTAATAAGCAAATACCATCAAAATAAAATACCATAAAGGTCTCCTTATTAATAATTAACTTATAATTCTAAAACATCACTAATATCCGTACATAACTAAATTAAAATGTAAATTACAAAGCATGCCCGCCCATCGGGCGGGCTTCGAAAGCTAGTATATATATATAGGGTAGGGTTCTACAGAAAAGTGTAATTAGATAGAAAAGTGAGAAAAAAAGTTACAGGGTAGATTATGATAACATGTCAAACTTTGGGGTAGAAAAATAAAATAGGAACCAACTTTGTTAATCAGATACAAACACACATCCCTGATTCAACACATACACTCACCGATTCAAACACACACACTAACCGTCACCACCACCACCGTCGCCGCCATCTTCTGTCGTGCAACCACCACGTCAATCTTTACTCCACCACCGTCACATCGACGCCCAAACATGAAGATGAGCTACTCTATGCAATAATTTTATAACCTGATCAACAATCCACTGAAATATTGGTGAATTTGAACATTTAATCATCTAGTAATGAAGAAGAAACAAGATTTAACCTGTAAGTGCACTAATTTTGGTTATTGATCAAATTTAAATCAATGTTGTAATGATTTTTTTAAGTTTTGTTGAAAGTTTATCATCATATCATCATGTTTTCTACAAAATATGTAACAAATTTGATGAAAAAAATGCATGAATAATGTGTATATTAAAGTTGCACATCAGGTGTTTGATAAAATGCTTGAGTAAGATTTTATAACTAAGATGCATTAATTTGCAGCAAATGTGTTTAATTTTGAATGATATGACATCTTAGGGCATATGTGTGTTTATTTGCGGCATTAAAATTACAAGTTAGGGCATCAGATTGTATTAGTGCATCTGTGGTTGTGGTTGTTGCATTTGTATTAGTGCATTTGTGTGTATATTTGCAGCCTCAGAATTACAAGTTAGGGCATCATATTGTATTAGTGCATGTGTGTTTGTGGTTGCTGCATCAGTTTAATTGTGATTACATGTTAGGGCATCAGATTATATTAGTGCATCTGTGATTGTGTTTGATGCATAAGTTTGAATGTCTATATGTTCAGTGCATCGTTGACCATATTAGAGCATCGGTGAGTAAGGTTAGGGCATCAATGATTATGATCGGTGCATTCTTAGACATATTGGTTTCCTTCTTCCACTCTCAAGTGGAGCTGATAGTTCTTTAGTTGTTGGTATTCTTGGATGCATGTGCCAGCTTGTAGTAAAAGGTATGTTTACTCTTCTTTTAGAGATTGAAAATTGATAATGGCGCATCTCCGTTTCAGTGCATCCGTTTGTATCATAGTATCCGTTTGAGACTCGTGCTAACAGTTGACTTATACGTAAATAATAAAAGACTCGTGCTAGCTGAACTATAGTTGATTAAGCCAATAGTTTTATTTTGCGTCAATTTGAACAGTTGACTTATAAGAAACAATAAAATAGAGATGAAAGACCTGTTGTATATGATCAGTAGTGATACTAGTGGTAAACATGTCAAAATTCGAGAACATTAGATAAAATGAAATAGGGCAAACAGGTCATATTTCATCCAAAGTGTCATTTCTTTATTTCTTATATACAACATCGTAGATTTTTTTATTTAAAAGCTTAGAGTCTAACAATCTAGTTTGTTAATCATGTTTAATGTACATATCGGCAGGTACTTTAGTGCACCCGTTTGATGTCTTTAAGGCATCCATTTGTATGTTTAGTGCATCGTTGGAACTAATTGGGCATCTGTTTGTATGTTTAGTGCATCGATGAACATATTAGGGCATCAATGAGTATGATTAGTGTAGTGCATCGTCAGACATATTAAGGCATCAACAGATTTGCTTTTTCTTTGGTTGTAGATAAACTTTCGTTTCACTTTTTATGCAAATTTGGAACTGCAGATGGTAAATGATAGATAACATTTTATCGTCAACTTTGGAACTGCAGATGGTAAATGTTATTTTGGTTATCTATGAGCGAAATACAAACACCGAACAAGATGATGAACGATGGGAAGCACATCATAATTGGGTGGATGAAGTCTTCAGGAGTTCTTTACCATGAGTTGCACTATGGCTGTAAGTTCTTTATGGGCTTGCCCATTTCTTTTTAAATCACTTAATCTCACACTTTAGATGTTTGTTCTGTATATCCAAAAAACCGAGCAGAAAGATAACGTGGTCTTTTACGTATTCTGACACAAAAAGAATTTCTGAAACACTTGTACAAAAATTGGTGCTGACCAGACAAGACTGGGTAACAAATCTGAAATCTGAATTTGTTCTAGCCACATATTTTGGTTTTTCTGCATAACGTAATTTTCTTATGCTATAGCGCGAGTATTAGTGACTGTTGTAGTGAAGTAGTAACTGATGTGTGTTCCCATAATTCCTTGTAAATTATTCGGTGATGATGTGATGTTAAAAGGTAATAGATTGCTGAACCATGTGGTAAAGTGACCTAGCTTTGGTGGTTCGCCTGGTAGGTTGTTAAGCACACTCGCATTCGTGTATATTTGATCATGTTTCAATTAGCTTAAGGTGTACTTTACAAACAATTAGCTTAAGGCGTACTTTGTAACTAAAGATTTGTATAATGCTATACGCATGATACATTCTTCCTTCATATGGTAGACATTGTTTATCATCATATACGTAAAATTATAAAGCGCCTGACACGTAATTGCATGATAAGAATCATGTTTATGTTACATGGTATGCATAATCAGTGGAAAAATGGGTCGTGTTTCACATAGTACTCCTGTTGTTAACTGTTGTGTCTTATATTGGTCCATCTGTTTGTTAACAGAATGGTGCATCTGTGTTAACAGATTGGTGTAACATAGACACTAGGTTAAGAGAAAAAGTTGTTACAGATGCTCTTGCATCCACTAGCCGGTGACCTTAGCCTACTGTATCTCATTGCTACTATGCGACCATTAGATAGTAAATTGTAGACTTGCACGAATGTACACAAATCCAAGTGGGCTGGTTGCATTTGTAATGTACATTTTTGTTTAAGATACTATTTTTTTTGTACTTATAAAAAGGTTGCTATCAATTGTAGTATTTTTGGTATTTGTTAAACTTTATAGCAGGGTACCCGCGCAATGCGGCGGCGGGTACCCTGTGACTATATTTTGCGGCGAGCAAATGTTGTTCGGTTACGTGTTTTTTTCTAACAATAATTGTACAAATTAATGATAATTTAAATTAAAATAGCTTCGCGAGTCATGCAACCAACAAACCATCTCGACTTGTGAAGTCAAATAAGTACACGACTTTGTGATTTAACAAACCAACCAATGCTGGAGCCGACCTACCCAGTTTGAACCTCATGCTGCAATGGCGGCGACTCGGTCGGCGCAGCGGCGACCGCACCAGTCGACCACTGCGGGCAGCCTAATGAAAAAAGATTGCTTATTGAAAAAAGGTTATGCGTTTTGAAAACGGATAATCAGATAATCAGCTGTTACAAAATGTGGTTTAGAAATTTAATGTTTGGATTTGATTATGTTGTATGATATCGCAATAATCAGATAATTAAGTTTTTAAGTGTTTGCAAATCAAATTAATTAAGTATTTAATATGTAAAATGACTATCAAAGGACATTTCTCTTTTTATGAATGTTTTTTTATTTTAAATTTTATAACAAGTCATGGTGTAAAATATTTTTGTAAAAATATCAACAAAATTTATTTATGTTGTATTTGTTGTGTTGGGCCTTATTTAATATAAACATTTGTGTTGGGCCTTACAAACGATTTAATATTAACATTCAGCCAATTTTGCATATATATATATGTATCTATTTTAAAGTAGGGTTTTTACATTTGATACTCACATATCCAGCCACCATCAAAAAGTTTGTTTTGATCTTTCTTTCTACCTTGCAGGCACAAATACCTTTCCCTAAAAAATGAAAACCTTTATGTTCATTTGATCTTGCCCATTTTTTTAGGTATTATGTTTCGTTTTTTTCTCTAGTTTTTGTTTCGGTTTGATTTTTTTTGGAGAGAAAATATCAACATCCGTGACTTACTTTTTGCTAAGAGATATTTGTATGAGTAGCAGTTGTAGAAGAGGAACAAGTTATTTGAAGGGTCATTTGGTAAAAAAAATTTGCTGATGAGAATCACGTTTTCAGAAAGCAGGTGTCCACCTGCTTGGAGGTGTCAAACCGTAGAAAAGCAAAATTCATGATTTGGGCTGCTGCTGCGTGGTGTGGAACCAAAAGTATTATTTGTATTTGTACATTGTGCTTAGTTAGTTATATATATTGTACATTGTGCTTAAATGGTTGTAATATTTGATGAAGGGGTGTTTTTAATGATATTTAATGTAAAATTCTAGATTTTGGTCTGAATTTTGAGTCATGCTTGTTTTTGTTGTACACAATGCTTTGGTGGTTGTAATTATGAAAATTCCGTGTTGTAAACATTGCATAATTTTTTGTACATCTGAATTTTTTGGAGAGAGAGTCCTTTGTCTATTATAAGTAGTATAGATGCAAGTCAACTATGTTGTTTATATGTCCATGTTTTCCAACATGAAAAATACCATGTTGTCTATGTAATTCAGGTTAAAGAAGCAGTTCATTCTGGGACAGCCACACTAAAGGACACTACAGCAGAAGCCATACGGGAGTACGGGACTGGGTTACCAACTTCGAAGTTACCCATCACATCCTATGTTCAGTTGCTGGTACAGGATCTGAAGGAAAACGTGTAAGGACAAAAGTGCTGGTGACGAGTCAACTGAAGTCGGTACTGAAGTTACTGCAGTCGTCAATCAAGTAGTGGAGGAAAGTTCCTGGCTTTATTAATGATATGCGGTTTAACATATCTTATCACTCACGTGAGTCCCGTTCATTCTATAAAGAATGGCATATCGGGACTTACTTTAGTGCACCTGTTGCATATTGGGAGGTACTTTAGTGCACCCGTTTGAGGTAATCTAGTGCACCCGTTTGAGGTAATTTAGTGCATCCGTTGCATATTGGGAGGTACTTCAGTGTGTTGCAATAGGGCATCAGTGTGTTGCCGTACCGAGAAAACACAATTTAAGTTCGCTTTAGTAACCACACCAATTTGAGTTCCCTTTAGTAACCACACCAATTTGAGTTCCCTTTAGTATTCACATGTGCAGCATGTTCTGAAAAGAATGATGCAGGGGAGCATTTTCCTCTAATCGCAAATGTGCATGAAGGAGTCATCTTCTTCCACATATCTTTAGTCTTGGCTGGTGTAACGTAGATCAAATATCTTCCAGTACTTTTCTTATCAGCACACTTCGGTTATCTTTATTTTTGGAGAATAGTGAGTATGATTGGTGCATCACTAGACATATTAAGGCATCACTGTTGATAAGAGTAGTATGTTAGCTGATAAGAGTGATTGACCTAGTGCTTCTTATAGTACTAATATCTGATAACGAACACAAGTAAATTAAGTTTGCTGATAAGAGTGATAGGCCTAGTGTGTTTGACAGTTGACTTTAGTACGCTCGTATTATTTAGAAATGTTGTTGTTATTTTGAGGAATACGTCCATGCATTATGGTGGGAGAGTAAACCTTTCACACTATCTGCCTCCAAGTTACAAGTTTAGCATAGGGTTCAAAGTGCGTACTAATTAAGCTGGATACCGCATAAATATTAATGGGCGTTGATTACTTCCTGTCCCCTAAAAGTTCCTATGTTTACTATTTGACGTGTGTTTTTCAGTCGCTGTTTGCTTCTATCAGATTAGAATATGTGATACACTTTTTATTCAATTTATCGTCCATTAGTTGACATGATTTTTCATATAAACTGAAATGCTAATGTGTTTTGACTTAAAATTTGCCGGTAAACGTATATAAAAATTTCTGGTTTGTTTTCCGTCAGTAGTTTTGTTAAATTAAGGAATGGTAAGTACGATGCAAGTTCTTTTCTTGGTGTGTGCAATCAAATGGTGTGTTATTTTGGTACTAGCTGCTATTATCTCTCGTCTTATTGGCACTTTCTAAAGGTATTCCCTTATCCCTTTCTCTAGAAACTATTTATTTGTTTTGCAGGTTTGTTGCCCATTTTGAAGTTTGGCCACAAACAAATGTTTAACTCCATCTGCTGGTTGTAAGTAAGCAAATTTGTTAACAATGTTTTGTAAATTATGCAGCAACAAACTCAACCGAAGGTGGTATCGAAGCAGAGGCCTAAAACATTAGAATCATTATTCGAAAACATAAAGGAGGAAAGGATGAAAATTATGTCTCATTAGCAGGGCAACAACTCTGCAAGGAGAAATGAACCTGGTCAGCAGATGCCAAGACCCCCATGGACCCGTATATATATGAACTGAATGGTTACACTTACATTAGTGCAGATTTCTTGCGGAATACTCAAGTTGTATCTTTTGGTAAAGAAACGAATTTGTATCCTGGATTGATTCATCTTGCTTTTTATTGCTACTCATTGATATGTTAATTTTTATTGGAAGTGTTGTTTTGGATTATTTTCTCATAAATGTGACCAATAAAAGAATATACGAAAGAACTGGAGCAATTTAACATTGTTTACATTTTACTGTATCTAAACGTAGCCTATAATTAAGTGTTAGTTAGGTATATATTATTTAGTTTAAAAAGTGTTCTAGTAACATGTACGTAGTTGGAAAAAAAAAAAAACAAAAACAATCTTTTTAAGAAAAAAATGTAATTGTTATAAAATAATGAACAAGAACAAGAGAGGAAGAGAGAATTCTTATTAAGTTCTAATCCAAGAAGTTAGAAGAGTGATCTACTTATAGAGTAGATGATTACATATAAACCCTAATGGGCCGGGCTAGTAAGCTAAGAGTGAATAGACATAAGCCCAAATATTAAATTACAACACTCCTCCTTGGATATTCACCATTTATCATACGCTATAAACTGCCTCATTAAAACCTTATCAAGAAAAAACCCAGTGGGATAAAAACACTTGATGAAGGGAAAAAGAGTGCAGTGCGCATAATACTCCTCCTCAATTTAATGTATATCTTTCAAGCATCGCATGCTAATCTTCTAATCGAGTTGCTCATATACTTTTGTTGGCAACAACTTTACAATGAAGTCCATCAAATTGATGATGTTACGAATAAGTCCTGCAAAAATGANGGTTCAAAGTGCGTACTAATTAAGCTGGATACCGCATAAATATTAATGGGCGTTGATTACTTCCTGTCCCCTAAAAGTTCCTATGTTTACTATTTGACGTGTGTTTTTCAGTCGCTGTTTGCTTCTATCAGATTAGAATATGTGATACACTTTTTATTCAATTTATCGTCCATTAGTTGACATGATTTTTCATATAAACTGAAATGCTAATGTGTTTTGACTTAAAATTTGCCGGTAAACGTATATAAAAATTTCTGGTTTGTTTTCCGTCAGTAGTTTTGTTAAATTAAGGAATGGTAAGTACGATGCAAGTTCTTTTCTTGGTGTGTGCAATCAAATGGTGTGTTATTTTGGTACTAGCTGCTATTATCTCTCGTCTTATTGGCACTTTCTAAAGGTATTCCCTTATCCCTTTCTCTAGAAACTATTTATTTGTTTTGCAGGTTTGTTGCCCATTTTGAAGTTTGGCCACAAACAAATGTTTAACTCCATCTGCTGGTTGTAAGTAAGCAAATTTGTTAACAATGTTTTGTAAATTATGCAGCAACAAACTCAACCGAAGGTGGTATCGAAGCAGAGGCCTAAAACATTAGAATCATTATTCGAAAACATAAAGGAGGAAAGGATGAAAATTATGTCTCATTAGCAGGGCAACAACTCTGCAAGGAGAAATGAACCTGGTCAGCAGATGCCAAGACCCCCATGGACCCGTATATATATGAACTGAATGGTTACACTTACATTAGTGCAGATTTCTTGCGGAATACTCAAGTTGTATCTTTTGGTAAAGAAACGAATTTGTATCCTGGATTGATTCATCTTGCTTTTTATTGCTACTCATTGATATGTTAATTTTTATTGGAAGTGTTGTTTTGGATTATTTTCTCATAAATGTGACCAATAAAAGAATATACGAAAGAACTGGAGCAATTTAACATTGTTTACATTTTACTGTATCTAAACGTAGCCTATAATTAAGTGTTAGTTAGGTATATATTATTTAGTTTAAAAAGTGTTCTAGTAACATGTACGTAGTTGGAAAAAAAAAAAAACAAAAACAATCTTTTTAAGAAAAAAATGTAATTGTTATAAAATAATGAACAAGAACAAGAGAGGAAGAGAGAATTCTTATTAAGTTCTAATCCAAGAAGTTAGAAGAGTGATCTACTTATAGAGTAGATGATTACATATAAACCCTAATGGGCCGGGCTAGTAAGCTAAGAGTGAATAGACATAAGCCCAAATATTAAATTACAACACTCCTCCTTGGATATTCACCATTTATCATACGCTATAAACTGCCTCATTAAAACCTTATCAAGAAAAAACCCAGTGGGATAAAAACACTTGATGAAGGGAAAAAGAGTGCAGTGCGCATAATACTCCTCCTCAATTTAATGTATATCTTTCAAGCATCGCATGCTAATCTTCTAATCGAGTTGCTCGTATACTTTTGTTGGCAACAACTTTACAATGAAGTCCATCAAATTGATGATGTTACGAATAAGTCCTGCAAAAATGAAAAAATATATGTGTAGCTTCCAACCCAATATCAAATCAATTGGTTGGAAAGTATACAATGCATGTACAAATATTAAAAAAGAAAAATACACTCTCATGATGCACATTAATTACAAAATTGACATCCAAAACTCAATTGCATTTATGTATGGTACTTGAGGACCAATTATTTTTTTGAGACATGTGCAAAAACAATTTATATAATAGGCGTCCAAAATTATTTTGATCCATATACGGATTCATTCAACTTTATCAAATAAAGTTATTGAGAACTTTATTAATCGTATATAGAAGTTGAAGTTACCATGCTTGAGACATTACAGATCATTCATAGTATATGAGAGCTCTAATAAAACTCATTTAGAGCGAATTAAATACTTCAATTTTTTAGAAACCTTCATGTCTAGTGTCTCTTTATGAGACTATCATGGGGTCTTTTATACCTCGAACAACCATCTTGTTTTCATGCTCCATATTTTTCATCGAGGATTTTATTTGGAATCGATTTGTCTACCATGCTTAAGGCATGTCATAATAAAATAGTGTCCTTGAGGGACAACTTATAATCAGAGCATGAGTAGCTGAAATTTTGTTTTGAGCCAATGTTTATTTATTGCCATTAGATTATCCATTTTAATAATCAATTCATAAAATTTCTTTCGAGGATCAATAGAATATGATAATTCATTCTGAATTTGCAGCTACTTCTCTCCTCCTGAAGGAATTATCCATCTTCTATATCCCATATATGTGCATTTAGGTGGAGTAATTTGCACACAGAAAAACTGAAATGGGATATGTTTGGTTTACAACCAAAACCAATTATAAAAGGGAGGATTTATAATAACATATTGGCATGATGCTAATTTTGTTTGTTGTGTATATTATAATATAGCCCCATACAACAACAACAAAAATTCTCTCAATGTCATTGAAGATTTTAAGTAATTCATCGAATATTCATGATGAAATACCTACTCTGGAATGTTAGGCTCATTTTGAGCTATTAATCATACAAACTTGAGGTTGCAATTTGATAACCATTTAGACGATGCATCGATTTTAAACTCTAAATGGTTCATACAATGGATTTTTATGCCTACATATATCCATTTATTTTCTTTCCAGGAAATTGAGGAATTGAGTCCTCATTCTAGTTGATAGATTTAATAATCAACTTCTTTTGAGAGATAAAAATATTAGATTGAAGAATCTAATCATTTTATAGTTTTCGCATCATTAATGACTCGTGATGGTATAACCGGTCATGCCAAAAAATATTATACTTATTATTGCTCATAAACTTAAGTTTATGGCTGTGATTAGTTTTTACTAATCTTTATATAATGCATGTCGAGGAAGATATAAAAGAATATAATATATCTTTAATACTTAACGTCGTTTCTCATGACAATTTTATATTTCTTTTGTGGAGCAAAATGCGCTAGCACAGATTTTTAAATCTATGAATATAATGTGTAATATCTTTGACACACTTGTATTTCATATACATCACATTGCATTTTTGCATAAATAGCATTTTGTTTTCTCCTTTCTTATTGTATTTTTGCCACTAGTAGTGGTTTGTCATTGTCATACTACCTCGACCATAGCATTTACCATGATAAATGATCTTTAACCATTTATTGTTACATTATCACATTCACATGAGGCAATGAGGATCTCACATTTATCATTTTATCTCATTCACTTGAGGGAATGAACATCTTATGTTGGTCATTTTATCACATTCGCTTGAAGGAATGGAGATCTTTATGTTGCAACTTGAGGTTGCCAATCAGTTTCTTTTAACACAACAATATGGAGCAAATTTAGTACACGGGTTTATCGTGTTTGTTCAAACATGCCCATTTATTTTATATCAAAGCATCGTTCTCGATATATGAGTATATTCGAGGCATTATCCATCTCATCGCATTTTTTCTTTTCATCATTCAGATGTACTACTTAATATTGCGAAAAAAAATGCTCGCATTTGCAAGAATCTCTTGCTTATGATGGTCAAATCTTTCTTTTAGATTTTGACATACATGTAACGGATCTTTCACCGTTATATATTTTCTTTTTCATTAAGATCTAACACTGAAATTGCGAGACCGAACTCGCTTATGCTTTTTTTTAATGCAACTTGAGGTGCATACAATCATAGCGAGATTTTTGGGAATATTACTTGCTTTTGTGTGGTAATGTATCCTTGAGATCTTACCATAATTTAACGAATCTTTCATCGTTAGGTATTCCCCTTTAAGGTCCTCACAATGAAGACGAGGTTCTCTTAAAAAATTTTACAATTAAAATAGATCTTAACATCAAAAATCCACACAAATATTAGGAACAAAAAAAATGATGTTTGAGAACTTCAAATCGGACATGTGAACAAAATCAATATTTCTAACATTTCATTTAACTTATGGAAAAGCTGGAAAGCAATTAGTGAAGTAATAATGTTGCACAAACAATTAAAGAGCATCTATTACAATGTGTAGTATCGAATGATGTAGTTTATAATCATATTAATCGATACAAGCATAGAGAATGCAAGACTCAAGAATGATATGACAAAATAGATATTTGCCTTCACATATAAGTTGTCTAATCTATACAACCAAATTACAAGTTAAATTCATGTTAATCATTTGCAACAAATGAATAACAACATTCAATATTTATCGTTTACCATACAAAAACTCCACATTAACACATCTAAAAATATATCATGTGTAGCTATATAAGAGTTCATATTTTCATTTTTGTTAAATATACACGACTTCAGAATATATCACTTAACCAATGTCTCGCCACATAACCACATAATATGCAATAAAATCATAGAAGTGATATTATTTTTTTTAGCAATAATCACACAAAATGTTATAAGGCATCCCTAACAAAGATATACCATGCATGTTAGCATCACAATTCTTCTTCCTTAAGTATCATACGTGAATCCGACCGACTATTGAATATTAAGAATAAACTTAAAAATAGTTTCGTAAACCAAATGGAAAATCACGTAAACTTCATCAATCATATATCATCATATTACATATAAAAATATTCTAAAAATGAAAATATCATGCATAAAATTATCTACACCAAGTAAATATTTTATCGTGATTTATGTAAGTATAAAGCATTTTGTTTTACGCTATCAACATTTATTGAATATTGATCATAATTTAATATGATAACAATGTAACACATATTAAACGCATACTTTCGATTTCCATGCAACACATATATAGTACAGATTTAAAGATATCCTTAGGATGAGCACATAATTGATTCGGAAAAGATAGACAAAAACATGCATTATTCACAGTAAATGCATATAGTTTACACAAGCCAATCAACTAAAGGATTAAATAGTTATAACTTTAGCAAATATCATGCCATCAATTTGCAAAATAATTTTAGTCGATATCATGTAGAAACATATGCGAATCAGGAATTTAGCAATTAGTATATGATTAAATAATTATATCGACAAAATTAAGAATAATAGAACTTGAGGTTCTATAAATATATAACGATAACGCAAAGTTATATTATTTGATTCTCTTGAGGGAATCAATTATAAAACTTGAGGTTCTATCTCTTTTTTTTTCTTTTTTTTTTTCCTTTTTTTTTTTCTTTTCTAACATAACATAAGGTTATGTCATTGATTCTATTAGAATCAAATTAGAACTTGAGGTTCTAATAATTTTTTTTAACATAACATGAGGTTATGTATTGATTCTCTTTAGGAAATCATAGTAGAACTTTATGTTCTCTAAACCATTATATCCATAACTTAGACGTCATGTTATTGTGATTCTCTTGAGGGAATCATAATTGAACTTGAGGTTCAATAACTATGAGGTCATTTTATCGTGATTCATGTAAAAGGATCACAAAGAACTTGAGGTTCTTTAAAAGATATAACAATAACTTGAGGTTATTGTGTTTNTCACAATTCTTCTTCCTTAAGTATCATACTTGAATCCGACCGACTATTGAATATTAAGAATGAACTTAAAAATAGTTTCGTAAACCAAATGGCAAATCACGTAAACTTCATCAATCATATATCATCATATTACATATAAAAATTTTCTAAAAATGAAAATATCATGCATAAAATTATCTACACCAAGTAAATATTTTATCGTGATTTATGTAAGTATAAAGCATTTTGTTTTACGCTATCAACATTTATTGAATATTGATCATAATTTAATATGATAACAATGTAACACATATTAAACGCATACTTTCGATTTCCATGCAACACATATATAGTACAGATTTAAAGATATCCTTAGGATGAGCACATAATTGATTCGGAAAAGATAGACAAAAACATGCATTATTCACAGTAAATGCATATAGTTTACACAAGCCAATCAACTAAAGGATTAAATAGTTATAACTTTAGCAAATATCATGCCATCAATTTGCAAAATAATTTTAGTCGATATCATGTAGAAACATATGCGAATCAGGAATTTAGCAATTAGTATATGATTAAATAATTATATCGACAAAATTAAGAATAATAGAACTTGAGGTTCTATAAATATATAACGATAACGCAAAGTTATATTATTTGATTCTCTTGAGGGAATCAATTATAAAACTTGAGGTTCTATCTCTTTTTTTTTCTTTTTTTTTTTCCTTTTTTTTTTTCTTTTCTAACATAACATAAGGTTATGTCATTGATTCTATTAGAATCAAATTAGAACTTGAGGTTCTAATAATTTTTTTTAACATAACATGAGGTTATGTATTGATTCTCTTTAGGAAATCATAGTAGAACTTTATGTTCTCTAAACCATTATATCCATAACTTAGACGTCATGTTATTGTGATTCTCTTGAGGGAATCATAATTGAACTTGAGGTTCAATAACTATGAGGTCATTTTATCGTGATTCATGTAAAAGGATCACAAAGAACTTGAGGTTCTTTAAAAGATATAACAATAACTTGAGGTTATTGTGTTTTGATTCCATTCATCATAGTAGAACTTGAGGTTCATACTTTTTTTTTTCTAAACATAACGTGAGGTTATGATATTGTGATTCTCTTGAGAGAATAATAACTGAACTTGAGGTTCATTAAAAGAGATACAATAACTTGAGGTTATTGTATTTTTAATTTATTCGTTGTAATAAAACTCGAGGTTTTATTATGAATAAATATAATCATAACATGAGGCTATGATTTTTCTTTTTTTTCTTTTTTCTTTTTTTCCTTTTAAGGAATCGCAATAGAACTTGAGGTTCCATGCTTTTTATTCAGTCATAACTTGAGGTTATGATATTGATCCTTTTGAAGGAATCGTATTAGAACTTGAGGTTCTAATTATTTTTTCTTTCACATAAAGCGAGGTTATGTTATTTTTTATTCTTTGTATGTAGTCCCAATAGAACATGCATGTATTAATAAAACATGATAAAAGAACATTACAATGCTCTTATAAAATATATGGAGTTTAATAATAAACACTAGAACTCTAAAACCAAAACCAATTTTGATATAATGAAATAAAATGTTGTTGTTGATAAATAAACAAATAGTATTGTGTAGTGTAGGTAACATAAATTAATCGAAACTGCTACGTAACATAAATTAACAATATAATTTTTCGGATAGTGTAGGTGAAAAGCTAACAATATAGATTTACATATGATAATATAAATCAGTAGTTAAACAAAACAGATTATATTACCTATTGTTGATTGTAATAAACTATAAGCATTAAACAAACAGATTAAAAATTGTATGTAACCAATAGAAGGAACGTAGGAAAAGATATAGCCAAAGGCATATGCCGAAGTTGATTGTACCTTTATCTCTCGTGCAAAGATATATGCCAACGTAAAACAACGTAAACATTTACGATTGATTTTTCCGGTTACCTCTTCCCTTTAGAGTTTGGTATTTTCTTTTGAGCAATTCGTGCTGATAACGTGTTATAAAATAATGAACAAGAACAAGAGAGGAAGAGAGAATTCTTATTAAGTTCTAATCCAAAAAGTTAGAAGAGTGATCTACTTATAGAGTAGATGATTACATATAAACCCTAATGGGCCGGGCTAGTAAGCTAACAGTGAATAGAGATAAGCCCAAATATTAAATTACAACAGTAATATATAAATGCAATGTTTATAATGAAAGGTGCGAATTAACAAAACACTCCCTTGAAAAATAAAGATAGTTACAATAAGGCCCCTTGAGTTGGGGAAAAAAAGGAGGGGAATGGGAAGGGGTGATTTGTACACTTTTCTCACTTTTCTACCAAAGTGAACTTTTCTCATGATCCCACCTCCTAAGGAATACAGAATCACGAATCTATTATGAGGTTATCAATGTTGAATTCAATATGGAGAACTATTCTTAGTAAGCTAAGATAATCAACCTACATAATACAAAAAAGTTAATTGATTTAAAGCAGATCATGGCACGAAATAAAATGAAGTAAGCAATATATTAGAAGGCTAAAAAAAATATCAGGTTGCTTACAGAGGAGAAATACAACCAAATTATACAAATGATAAACAAGATGTATTAAGTTCAAGTTGATAAATGGAAGTACCAACATATTAGGTTATTAGTAATGGTAATTGATTAATCAATCAGCTATTTAGGTTATTTGAAGAAAATCACTAAAGATTGATAAAAGGGACATTCATTTATTTTTCTACAAAATAAACTCCGCTACAGAACTGGGAAATACGATAAAGTGTCTTGGTCTACACTTTATTGTTATTGTGCTTTCAATTTCATTGTGAAAAACAGAGATAAAAGGACAAGGATATTTAAAACGTTATATCTAAAGTAATGGAGTGATTATGGATGGATGTCACAGATATTATTTATAGACACTAGATGTTACGTAAAACCACGATACTATTAAGTAATAAGGAGAAAGAAAGGAGAATAAGAAATATTACACAAGAGAAAGAATGTTGATCGTTCAACAAAAGAAAATAGACAATTGTTTTTGAAACATGGTCTCGATCAGCCGCATCCAGTAAGATTAAAAAAGTACCAAAGTTTTCTTTAGTCATAACAATGAACTGGTATTAATGATTCCAATTAAGTTCCATCCATTCTACCGAAAACTCAACACAATCGTCTGTATCGTTTATTTATATATAGAGGAGCCATAGGGATAACATATCAACCATGTTCTTATTGTCTAGACGGAAAAATCTACAGTACTGTTGAGAATGTAATCTTAATTATCAACCTACCGATTGGAAAAGAGTGTTTCCACTTGTATATTGGTGATAATATGTGCGGAGATAAGACAAAATACCTATGAAAATAAAGATATATATGAAATAAAACTTTTAAAACATAAGGTCAACCCATATCTAAATTCCGATTCATAGCCGAAAAGATGACAAGTTTAGATCTACTATAGAAATTCTTAATATTAGGGAATTATCTTGTGGAGGATTCAGCGGAATAACTTAACTGCTCCCTTTCAAAAGAGTTCAATATAAAATATATTTAAAAATACATTTATAAAATTAACCAGAGAAATTACCATTGTATTTGTCATTCAGATCAAGCAGCTGCTAATTCTCTTCATGTGCACTTAACAGTTCAAATTAAGATACTACTATATTATATAATAGTAATATATATATAAGTAGATTATTTATTAAATATATTATAGTATATATATATATATTATAAAATGATATATATTATTATATAATAATAATAATATAATATTATAATTATACTTCTATTATTATATTACTACTTTATAATTATAATAATATAATATATAATAAGTATTATATATTAGAAGGAGACAAGTTAAGGAAGAATTTAATAAATTGAGAAGGTAATGAATAATCTAGCCACACATTTCAAATAAAAGAAAATTGAAAGAATATGCATCCACGTATCATCTGAAATGGTTTATTGTTTACTTCTAATCTTCTCATAATTTATTATTCTTATTTGATTTCCTAACCTAATTAATATAAATATATAGATAATTCTTATGAGTATATATAGTAATTATATATATATATATATATATATAATCATATATATAGGAGTGGTTTTTGGTA
>LBNU01034721.1:0-16497 GCA_014162995.1 Artemisia annua
TACTCGAATACTGTTATATAATAATGCTGAACGATATTTTATAGATGATGGCTTTGATAAGAAAACATTTCCAAAAGTAGTTTCCGTGAAGAGAGATAGAAAAGAATAAGTCGGGCGAACTCGAAACATACAAGGAATAAACGAAGACTCGAAGAGAATTACTGTCAAAGAAAAGGAAAAGAAAGATAAATGACACGAACAAAATAAAGTACAAAGTCTAATAGTCTCGATATTACCCTTTCCAAAATATTAATAAGAATTACCTTGATAAATTAGGTAAAGATAATAATAATTTAGTAAATTTCGGCGATGACCTGCCGTTTATAAAGTAGTTTCCGAGTCACGACTCTTTATATAATACTGTAATAATAATATAAGTATAATAATTAATATGATTGGATATATCTTCCGATTGTCCATTAGTTGTCAGTTATCGACATTTCGTATAGTTCGGGTTCAGGTTACTTATTTAAGAATTTTAAGGCCTAACTACCGTACGTCCCGTTTACAAAGGCCATAAGTCCACTAACCAATAGCCGCAAACATACGTCCAATACAATTACAATCATACCAAGTCTCAAAATAGCGGATCCAAGTCCTTCATCAAACAATGAACTTAAGATTTATTTTAAATTTCATCGTTTTATTCGTATTAATATTCCGTTAACTTTTAAAACATAAACTAATAAATAATAATAATAATAATAATAATAATAATAATAAAATAAATAATATAATAATAATAATAAATAATAATAATACATAATATAATATAATAATAATAATAATATATAATACTGAATTAATAATTAATAATAAGGTAATAATAATAGATAATAACATCGAGACAAAACCAAATCCGTACAAAACGCAACCCATATACCTTCGCTCAACCAAATTACCATTTCTACCTAAACATCGGCTAACCAATAACCAACCAACATACAATACATTTCGCATAACCACTTCGGCTAACCAAATCTCATCCAAATCCAAATACCATAAATCCCAAGTCATCAACAATAATAACAATAACAAAATTACACCACTCACCACCACCACCGTGGCTCGGTGGTGGTGAGCCGTGGCTGCCGAGACCCAACCAAACCAAACGAACCTCAAACAAAATCAAAACAACCAAAATAACCTTTCCACTCGCTACCAAACTCGACCCAACATCAAAATAACACCAAACCTCACCGAGTCACCGAGTTGACTCGGTGAGTTCACACGAGTCGCGACCTAGAACGAACCAAACAAGATTTCCACACGAGTTTTATTATTAAAACACTTTCAAAACCATTTTTAATAAAAAGAATTTAAAAACAAATCGGATTTAATAAAAACGAAAATTAGGGTTTTGTTTTAAGGATGTTTTTATTTAGAAAACGTGTGTAAATGAGGTGGGGAAAGACTCGGTACCAAGAACTCGTCGAAATAAGGTGGTGGTGACGGAAAATAGTGGCGGTCGAATCACAAAAATGGCCCTAGAGGGCGCGTTCGTGGGTTTTGAGTGAAACGGGTTGCGGGGATGAGTCGGGGATGTCCCGATCTACAAGTATGGATAGGTGGTGAAGTTATGGGTGGCCGGAAAATATTCCGGTGGCCGGAATAGTGGCCGGAATTTCTGGGTGGGTTTGGGGCCGGCGTGGGAAGAGAGAGAGAAGAGAGAGAAAGTGAGTGTTTGTGTGTGTTTTTATTTTTGGTAAAATGAGGAGAAGTAAATAAGTGGGGGTATTTATAGGTGGAAGGTTTAGGGTAGTTTTATTATTAAGTGAAGTGGAGGGTGTTTATTGAAAATAAACTCAAGGGACTAGTCTCGCCAATAGGTTAAACTTTTCATAAAAACGGTTCGGGACTCGAATGACATAGCAAACGGACTCGAAAAATTACGAAAATTGCGTCATCGTTCACAAAAATAGTTTTTCCAATAAAATCAAGCATAAACTTCAGAGTTTTTCTCAAACTCAAAATAAATCAAATAATTTGGCAAATGAAACAAATTCGAGTTTTTTTTTCTAGGTTGTGCTGAGTAAGTCTAGGAATAAATTCTCGTTCCTAATATATCTCACGCTCCTCAAATCCATTTTAACATGCTTTAAAGTTTTAAAACGTTTCAGGCTCTAAAAATAGAAGTTTGGCTAGGATTAGGTTTTAGGAAAAATACCAGGTGTTACACGAGGCAATCACAAAAGCACTCTTAAAGTCGTGGTCTGACTCTATAGGAGATGTAGCATAAAAAAAATATGCAATAGCTGATCAGTTATATTACATCCAACTCCTCTTTGTTTTTTGTTTTTATACTGTAACACTTATCATATGTTGTTGTATACTATCAGGTGTCCTTTAGCACCTGAGGGTCTTCTGATGCAAGAGGTGAACAAGGAAGAAGTTTTTTGATACCTCCATGACCACACACCTCAGTATGAAGTTTGCTGCACAGGTTGATAAGGATTTTTTTTTCTTCTCTTTATTCATTTGTAAATTCACATGTTATTAAAAGGTAACTAATTTGGGTTATCTTATTATTCTCAGTGTTAATTTGTAAGAATAATATATGTATAAATCAAATGGGTCAAATATATTTTAGAACTTCCTAATGCCTTTTTCTTACTATAGAAACTCATGAAAAAGAAACCGCCGCAACGCGGCGGGCACCTTCTTCCTTGTTGAATCATATACGACGCCATTTCGATGCCACTTGGGCTTCCCACAAATTTTTTTGGCCTGCTACTGCGGTCCAATCCAGCCTCTGATTTTTTTTAATATACGAAAAACCTCCACCCTTCCATAAGATTTCAGCGTCTTCCATCCAGTGAATAACAAAATCACACAAAATCCACACCTCAATTAAACTCAACTCATTTTTCAAGATCACATAAACAAACACCATCACTTTTCAATTCTAGGGCTTTTTTTTTATTTTTTTATTTTTTTATTTATTTTTTATTTTTTATTCAGGTACTTCAGATTTATATATAAAAAAATTCGGGTTTTTAGTTTTAGGTTTTGATTAGTTGGAATTTAAGTTTATTTGTGTAATTGATGAGTTGGGATGTTGATTTTCAGGATCTTTAAGGTTGATCATGAAGTAAAAAGAGTTTATATAATTTAAGTGAAGATATGAAGGCTGGAAGTGCGGCTAAGCTTATTGTTGATGCGCTTTTGCAACGGTTTTTACCGCTGGCTAGGCGGCGTATCGAGACTGCGCAAGCACATGTATAAATGTTTCATTTTTGACTGTTTGTTGAAAAGAACTATCAACGTGCCCGCATAATATCATGATTTTTCCCAACTTATGCATTATTTTATAGTATGCAAAATGAAACCCTAAATTTGTTTTCGGGTTTTTACAGGAATTGAATGTCTCAAGGCCGGAATTGCTTGGATGGATTATTAGTCGGGATTTGTTGATGTTTCCAAGTAAGTTTATATCTTTTTTTTATGCGTTCTTCGGATCTAAGTTCTGTTTTGGTGTGTTGGGAAAATGATTAACCGAGTGTTTGGATAAGGTTATTTTACCGGCTTACGGACACATTTGTTTTTGGAAAAGCCCATGAGGTGTAGAACTTAGGCTGCCTAATTATATTGATTACCTGTGACATCGATATGCAATGATCAAAACCACAATCTATAAATCACAATGCCAAGTTACAGTATTCAGGCCGTACACGGTTCATATTACATGTGAGTATCAAGCCCAAACATTACTTTCACATGCTGTTTTAGTAGGTGTTATTTAATACAGTAATTAATTATTATTGTTATTATTATTTTAAAAATTTTGTGCTCAACTGCTAATTCACTTATGAGTGTATGACTGTATAGTTCTTTTTAGATAAGCGTTTGTACCGTGACTTTTTATAGAACAACTTATTGGTGCCGAATGAGTTTGTATCGTGACTTTTTATAGAACAACTTATTGGGGCCGAATGAGCCGACAATCCTCCTTATAAGTTGGATGTTTAGATACTCTTAACAAATCTAAAGTCATAAATTGCATTACTAAGCTTACCAAAACACTTCCTTAAAGCAACATAGGCCTATAAGTCGTTTTGCAGAAAAGCATAACTTGTTCAAAATATTTTCCCAAATGCCTCTTTAACAGTTTGTAAGTTTGAGTAGTTTACTCATGTTGTTTAAGTAGTTTAAAAGGAAATTTAAATCAAGATATTTGAATATTTGCATTATTTATAAGTACCAGACAGTAGTTTTAATGAAGACTGTCAACTGTTGGATTTGTGCATAATTTTACTTACATTCACTTTTTGGAATTTCTTTTGTATTGCAGCCACTGATGACATTAATATGTGTACAAATAAATGGCTATCTACGGGTCGATAGGAATGCATGTACACATTCTGTATTTGTCACAAATAATTGGCCGGATTCTATTGGACAGAAAAAAATGTACCTGTTCTGCCATTGTTTGATTTGAAGATATTGTAAAAACAGGTACATTTTTTAACACACAAACCCACCTTCAGTTCATCAGCTAAACCCATCATTTTATATAATATTATTCTAACTTTTTATATTTTGTTTTCATTTTGGTTTGTAGACTGAGAAGAGTGGAAAGGGGAAGAGGCCAGGGAAAGGTGGAAACAGGTTCTGGAAGAGTGTTGGTTTGGGCTTCAAGACTCCAAGAGAGGCTATTGAAGGTATACTTTATTTCTATATTTTTTGAATTTTTGTTTGTGAAATGAGTTGTTTTTTTTACTGTTGAATTTGGATAGTATATGTACCATATATATGATGTGTTGAAAAACTTTATGATCATGTTTTTTAGGAGTATTTGGACTAGATTGTTTATGTGGCTTAAGGGGTTAATTGTTATAGAAAAACTTGTAAGCTTATCAAGTAAGTTTATGGGATTTAAAAAAAGCATTAAGCTTAACTTGATAAGCTTACAAGAGTTATCAAGTGTGCTTTCGAGGATTTCCAAAATCAAATATGCCCTTAAATTATAAAAACAACGTAAAATAAACATTTCTAATTATGAGCTTCTTAAGATGTATGTTTGACCAAGGTTTGTTTGAATGGGGTTGTTACTATTCGATGTAGACTACTTATGTTGTGGAATTTGTAAGTCTTACTTTGATTTTGTTTGCGATCAACCGGATAGCTAAAATGGTTTGTGGTCATGTTTTTGCGAACACCTTTTGAGAGATAATTATGTGTCATTGACGAGTTTTTGCTTTTTTGGTTCATGGGTATTTGTTTTTAGAGATCATGGATCCTGAATTCTTGCCTGATTGGCATTTGTTAATAGGATCTAAGCCATAACTCATTTTTGCTGCAAACTGTATTCTGTACCTTTGCTATGAGTAGTCATGGTAATAGACGGCATTATCTTTGGTATTGCTTTCATTTTGCTGTGCATTAAGAAAGGTTTTGATATTGTTCTTTATTGTTGCCGCAAATGTATAAAAACGCGTGTATTTTGCACTGACTGTACTTCATTTGACGTTGGCAGGACCTCCAAAGACTTTAGCTTCCCTGTAGGGCCTGGGATCTCAAACAGCACTGTTCTCAATGACACCGGCTCCGACCTCAAAAAAGGGTACTAGGCACACTTTCGAATTTTAGCTGTAAGGAATTACATTTTTGAGGCAACTACAGATAGGATTTTATCCTCTCTTGTAATTGCCATTGGTGATTCGGAACTTACTGATAAATCTGTTATTGGGAAGTTGTCTCATCTCGAGAAAAGCACGTCACTTTTAGTCGAGAAGTACCATCACTTCCTTTCAGAAGCTGAAATGCTTGGCCATTGTTTAGCAAAGGTTAAGCCAGGTTTTGAGATGGATGATCACATGGAGTCGGTTTTACTCGAGAAGTACCATCACTTCCTTTCAGAAGCTGAAATGCTTGGCCATTGTTTATGCATTGTTTTTTATGCATTATTTTTTTCTAATTGCATAGTAAACATTCATTTTGAAGTTTTAATAATAAGCATAACAAACATTCATGTTGAAGTTGTAAAGAAATGGCATGCAATGTACTTCCACCATCCTTCTGCACCAAATTAGAGCTTTTAACTTGACGTACAATTGATACCATTTTTATGCATTGAAACAACGCCCCGCCGCAACGCGGCAGGCCAGGGCTCATCTCGTTACAAATAAATATAATCACATTAAGCCTACAAATAATTAAATACCAACTAACTTCACGTGCATCTAACCGAAATTATCAACCAACAAACCATGTCGATAACTGAATCAAGAACAATATTACTAAACAAAAGGGCAACCCTATTTGAAAGCAACGAAACATAAATATATTCAATGTCTAAAAAAACGAACATCAACACAAAACTGAAAAGAAAAACAAAAAACTCAAATAGCAAGACCAACACAATTATACGTCAATTCTAACTTAAAAAAAATATATACATAAGTAAACAAAATTACTTGAAACCAACTATACATACAAATTATCTTGAAATGATAAGAGGAAAAAAGAGAAATAATAATAATAATAATAATAAAAGAATCTGCTGCAACGCGGCGGACGCCATCTACTTATTAAATTAATGATATTCTAACATATTTATCAAGGTTAGATTCTTTAGTCCAGTCATAACATAGGTTGTTGCCACTTGCCAATGCCTCTAACCCATGCATTCGTGAATCGAATTCATGTAGAACTTATTTATTTTTTATTTTTTATTTATTTTTTATTTTTTATGTTTTTATTATTATTATTATTATTATTATTATTATTATTATTATTTTGAATTTTAAGTTTTCTGTTAAGCTATTTCGTACTGTATGTTTTTTCCAAGTGCGTCATTCACACCACAAGCCATTATTCTTTGACATATTATTGATGATTTAATACACAAATAATTTAATGATCAAAGTATCCAATAATTGAGAGTTGCACCAAAAAAAAGCCCCCATGTATATGTCATCTTCCCACCAACCATTCTTACTTCAATTGCTTTTCTTTCTTCAACACACATTCTACATTCCTACTTGAAAACATTCCAAACCCATTAAGAAAATTTGATTAAAAAAAATATTTTTGCACTTCTATTAATACAATAACTCATGGCTCTTAAACTCATTATCACACAACTCTTCTTCCATTTTCTTTCACTTTTCAATGGCTAACTTGGACAAGTACACTACTAACAATGTTTCCACTCATATAAAAGGTACTATTCTCACATCTTATGGTTTAAATATAAATATGGTTTTAATATGTTAGAAACTCCTTTGACTTACTTTGTGTGTGTGTTTGTATTTGATACAGTTAACAAATAAAATTAGAGGTGTCCTACACCCACATAAAGTTTACAAAAATTCACCCACTCGCTGACGTGGCAGAGTGCTGATTGGTTGGTTTTCTGTGACACAGAAAACCAACCAATCAGCACTCTGCCACGTCAGCGAGTGGCTGAAATTTTGTAAACCTTAGGTGGATCTAGTATTTTCCATAAAATTACTACAAACTACTCTATAAAGTATAACATCTTTAAAGTATCCTCTGAAATGTTACTCGCTAGGCTTGTGTTAGGCTATCATAGTGAAATGATGAAATGCAATACGGTTATAGTTATTTTCTTAAATGTGAAAACAATTCATCATCGCAAATTCGCAACCCTAATCGTGTCAATGTTATGATGGGATAAACTTATGTATATAACATTTGTTAGTTGTGACACATCATTGATACTATGATTTTATTTCTCTTAATAAAATTCTTGATACAGATTCATCAAATCAAGAATCAAGGGTTCATTTCACAGAAGATGAGAAAACTCTAATCACTAGAATGTACAATCTTGTTGGAGAAAGGTAAACTTTGAATTATCTCTACCAAAATATATATACTGTATATATTTGTCGAAACTATATGCATGTCTGTATTATCACATTTATTCTAAACTCGTTGTAACAAATACATTCATTTGTAATATCTGCTTTAAACAAAACTATGTGATACTTGAAGGAAGAGTAGGAAAGCTATATATAATATATCATATCGGAGTATACGTTTATTTTGGGACGCATTTGAAATTTTGTTATGCATATCTGTAAAATTAGTACGATACGTATTTTGATACTACAAAATTTTGTTAAGCATTCTTGGACTTTTTCCTTGTAGTATTTGATATGCTTTTTCTGCCTCAATGGGAATCTATCTCCATTTACCCGGCATATGTAAAAATCCCTGTTTTGCACTTTTGCTTCATTAATAGCTTCTTTAAAACAAAAAATATTATGAAATCAAATATGCTGAATAAAAAATACGAGTTAAACTAATCAAATAAGTTGTGATGATGTTGCTAGATGGTCTTTGATTGCTGGGAGAATTCCTGGAAGATCTGCAGAAGAAATTGAGAAGTATTGGACTTCTAAAAATCAGAAATAGTATAGATTCAAGTGTAAAATTGTTGTCATTTCACTTCCCTTTGTATTGTGTACCTCTTTTTAATCAACTGTTGAAATAATTAGACATTTTTTTCAAAAGAAAAAAACTAAGTAATAAGTAGAATTTAGAAATAAGCATTTTTACATAAAAGCTATGCGACGCTAGTTTGGATACCGGGTTTTGAATCTCATTCCCATCTTTTGATTTAAATTATGGATAAGACATATCGCCTTCTTAGATGGTTATTTAATACAAATTTATAAGAAACAAGGCCGATGTACTTATGAGTTACGACATGTTTGTGTAAATCATCGAATATTTGTATTGTTATGTGGTTCATGCTCATATAGAGTTTCATCAAGTTTAACGGTTCAATGCAGTAATTGGCTTTTGGTCATATAAAGCAATCGGCACACACATTCACTGTGTTAGGTGATTCCATACCTGGAGGTGAAAAAAAAACCGAAAACCGAACCTATCCCAAAAAAAATATAATAATAATAATAATAAAAATAATAATAATAAATAAATAAATAAACCAAAAACTGGTTTCCCAAAAACCGATTCGCCGAATTTGAATTCGGTTTTCAGTTTTTTAATAGTACCGGTTTGAAACCGGTTAAACCCCTTTTTTACTGTTGGAAATGAAACAACAGCTGTTGTAAATGTTATCGTTTTTGAGTTTTTGCCCTTCTTTTGGTCCTAAGGGACCAAAATGACACCCCATTAGTACTATATAAGTGGTTGGGTGCTGAGAGTAAATCACACTCTCAAAAACATAAAAAACACTCTCAAAAACGGCAAAACGCCCTCAAAAAATGGCATATGGATGTGGGTGATCTCAAACTTCCGTTGGGAATTCATCAAGCAATCTTACGGTGGTGGCTATCAAAGAGACGAATAGAAACCCGACAATTTGGACAAACTACGATTTGTGTGTGATGTCGAATGGTACGAGAAAAACGAGATGTATGAATTGTGGGGCTTTTTTCAAAGAAGACGGGAATACTACGTTTGAAAAATCATATGTTAAAAAGTTGTCCCGCAGTGAAAGTTGCATCTGGTTCTAGTCAAACAACAATAGGGAATGATGGATCGTTGTGGCATTACGAGGCGACTTGTGTTTGGGAAAGGATGGCGCACTTTGTGATTCAAGAAAGCTTGCCTTTTGACCACTTTGACAATAAGTGAATGACCGCGTTTATCCAATAAATGCTTCAACCTCGATATTGCTATGTAAGTCGTGTTACACTAAGACGTAATTGTATAAACATTTTGAAACTAGCTAAAATGAAATGATTTTAGGGTTTTCAATCCCTAGAAACCGGTGTAAGTTTAATGTGATGTTTGGACGGCTCCACATGGTTCACCGGATTCTTATCTTTGTGTTACCGCTCATTGGGTAAATTCCAAAACATGGGTAATGATGAAGCGTACGATTGACTTTGAATTGTTTGGATACCCCCATACTCGTGAAAATCTATATGCTATTTTAGATAAAGTCATCAAAACGTATAATTTAATAGAAAAGATTTTTGGTATATCTTTCGATGATGCGTCGAACACTACGTAGCAGTTGATTAATTAAAACTAAAACATATATATAAACCAATTTGCAATCGTGTCTTTTTTCATAGTCCGTGTGTAGCACATATTATTGATTTGGTTGTGTAAGATGGGTTAAATGTTATCGCCAATAAAAACGATTTTAAACAATTGCTAAAATATATTCTTAGTACTAGTAGTTGTCGATATCATAGATATATTAAGTTTTGTACTGATGCAAATGCCCTTTGTTTAGGTTCGAATTGGGACATACCTACCCGATCGAATTCCACTTGCAATATATTGGAATGTGATTTACAACAAAAAGATACTTAAATTTTATGAACACCTTGGTAATCGGGTTACGACTTATCCCGAGTTAAGTTGGCATACTATAGAACTTGTTACGGATATGCTTGGAGTTTTTTAAAAAGCTACTACTTTGTTATTCGGGAGTTTACTATCCTACAAGTTATATAAACGACTTTGAAATGAGAGGTGAATTATTTGAAATATAGTGTACCAATGAAAGAAAAGTTTAAAAAATATTTTAAAGAATTGCCTACCGTTTTAACTTGTGTTGTCGCTTTGAACCCTACTCTAAACTGAAGCAGTGTTGAGACTTTAATTTCTAACATTTTTTTTATGATTTGGGTTTGATTGAAAGAAGACCCGAACTATGTAATAAAAGAATGCTTTCGCTTTACGAGGCTTTTGAAAAAATGTTTCAAGTTTATTTAACTAAATATAAGTCAAATTAAAGAAATATTCATGATACGTATCAAGATGCGGTTTCGGGTTCTCATGGTTATGAGGAAACAATTCGACTATATAATGTTTTAAGAAATGAAAATTCAAAACAAGCTCGAGGAAACACCCCAAGTAGCGAGCTCGGAATCTACCAAGTATCCGATTTTTTTGTCTCAAATTACTATTCAAGAGTTTGTGAATTTGGATATTTTGGGTTGGTGAAAAGAACGGGAATCCCAATTTCCGGTCTAGCCGCCAAGGCCTGTGACCTACTAATGGTCCAAGGTACTACAATAGCTTTGGAATCCACCTTTTCTATTAAGGAAGGGTTATATCACCGAGAAGATCAAGACTTACTCCGTTGGTGGTGGAAGTTAGCATTTGTTTGAGAAGACCACCTCGATAGCATGGAAAGTATGCTAGATAAATCACCACTCAAAGCAACTTGTTGTGGGTTAAAGAAGAAATACACGAGGAAGAAATAGCGATGGGTTTGTACGTACCTCTTACAACACAAGAGCTAAGTGAAGAAAAAGAATTACACCGAAGATGATTTATTCAAGACACAACGAAGACGATTAATTCAAGACACAATGAAGACCAAGACGTTATTTATGTTATCCTTTTAATGTTATTTGATGTATTCCTTTAATATTATTTGACGAATACGAAGACATTATTAGTATAATTTATGTTATTCCTTTAATGTTATTTGACGAAGACGTTATTTGTTATTAAAAGTTAAAAAAAATGTTATGCTTTAAAAAGAAAAGAAAGTACCTGGTATCGCTTTAAAAAAATAAAAAATTGCCAAAATAGACTAGCCGCTCTACGACTTATCACTTTCCAGACCTAAAATTGACCAAGGGTGACTCATTTTTTGGGCAACTCGTGTCTACGTTTGACACGTGTCCTTAAACAATCGAATAAAGATTAATCCACATACAATAATTAGACACTTGTTGGCTTGTGATTGCATTGTACAAGTTGTCCAATCATCCAATCTATTTTGGAATTTTGAAAATTTTATGTCTGGAAAGTGATAAGTCGTAAGGTGACTCGTCCATTTTCGTAATTATCCCTAAAAAAATTGTTATGTCTTGTTAGCCCACTCTTGAGCCCAGCATTCCAAAAAAAAAATAAATGATAATAAAAAATAAGGGTTTTTGAAAATGGTTTGACGTAAACCGGTTCGTATCGGTTCCGGCTTTTCTCGCCCAAAATGGGTCTTGGGTCTAACCGGTTCGTTGACTAATTGACTTGATCTGATCTGGTTTGGCAAAAAATTCGGTTTGTACACTTCTAGCCATACCCGAATTGGCCTTGTTTCTTATGAAAGTTAGACACATTAAAAGTGAATTGTGATATTCTTTTTAATTTTTTATATATGCTATTTAAATTAATGTGTCTATGAATTATGCTAGTGCAAATATGAAGATATAGTATCACATTAGAACAAATAAGATTTTGAAATCAAACTTGCTCTAAAAAACCCTAATTTCTCTTTGGCGACAATGGCGATTTCCCCTAATTCACTCTAATTATTGTTGATTAATCATTGGATTACATCACTTTAACACGTTTTAATTTGGTTGTAGGTCGGTTTATTAGGGTTTTGTATCATTTTTCCTTATTAGGGTTTGCTATTGTCGGTTTGTTGAATATATTTATTGTTCTTAATTGTGCAATCATTACTCAATTATGTAAGTTGATTAAGGCTGCTATGTTGGGTGACTAAACCTTATTTAGGGTTTCGTTTTTTATTTTCTTTCCTGGTCGTTTGTTTTATGCTTCTGTTTGCTCGTTCTTTGCGATTCTTGGTGATGCACCTATTTTGAAGTCATTGTTGAGGAAGGCTCATCGTGCTGTTTCTACTGATGTTATGGGCCATAACCATAACATCAACTACATCATCATTCCAACGAAAAATAATACGAGAGCCTTTGTCACATATGCTCCCATTAGATGTCCACTTATACGTCCTACATACCTTTTTACACATATCGTATACAACTGAGACATCCATATGAAATTCCAAGATTGGACACACACTAAAGTTGTTTTCATTAACCACTTGAGAAACCTCCTTTTGTTTAGGGGAGCGATTCAATCCCCTTATGTTCCAAGATGCGAGACTAAACATTAGAAACAATCCAAGCGGGAGTGCTTGCCCCATAGTTTGAACGTTACCCATAGATGAAGAAGCAATGAAATCGATTGTCTCATCATAAATATTAAGTATCTCATCATCGTCATCAATATCCAAGTCTACATGCTCCTTGCTCGTTCCAGTCCCATTACCATCCTTTTTATCATTATCATCCAGTTTACACTCTTCAAAAACATTGTCAAACTCAATTAATAACAAATCATATTTATTATAAGTATTAACCACATTTTTAGAAGACGTGACAAGAGTTTCCTTGCCACTTTTAGAATTATTAGAGTTGACAGCTTCCTTTCCACCCTTAGACGAAACAGTAGCTTTAGAAGTATTTGAAGCAACTTTTGATCGACACTGGAAATTAGACCTTACGTTTTGACCAGCCTTCACACCTCCTTTCGCATTACCACTCTTTCCAGATGGACGCTCGTTCACAACAACTTGAAAACCATCACTCAAACTTCCAACAGCTTGAGCCTCGACCACAACGTATTATTTGGACATTGATCAAGGTTATGACCAAATATTTTACATGAACTACACCTCGGTGACCTCCACTCATATTCAACATGAACATTTAGAAAACCCCCGGCTCATCAAGTAAAGGAAAGGCAACTATCAAGCTGTCCTTTAAATCATGTTCAGCTCTGATTAGTGTAATAATTATAGTACTCCAAAGAAACACTCGTGGAAGTATTTCTCGGGTCGTAGTCCCAACGAAGGTTGAATTGAGTTTTTCGGTTCGTGATCGTGAAATCGTGCGGTGAATAAAGATATAATAGGGATACCTAAAACGTAAATTAAACTAAAAACGGGGATTATAAAACGTAACGGAACGAGTTTAAAATGCAAACTAGTGAATTCTAAAGCCTACGGGTGTGAAAACGATTTTCCTACATTATAAATGTAAAAAGAAAATTTTAGAAAAAGAAAAATATATTTTGGACTTTTTATTCAATTAAAATGATTTAAAAAATTATAAAAAAGGAATTAATTGATTAATAATAGAAAGACTTTTCAAATAATTCTAAAATTTTTATAGAAATTACTTTATACTATTTCTAATCTAAGAAAAATAAAATTCATGAAAAAGCCAATATTGATAAGCTAAGAAAAGCTAAAACAGAAAAGAGCTTGTAAAAGAAATTAAACTAAACACTATAAATCAATTATAAATGCAAGGGGTAACAAGAAAAGACCTACGGGCACAGTGGTATGATGTGTTTGCTGTGTGGTTTGGGGAAGCATGAGGTACCAGGTTCGAAGCCTGGCACCTTTTTGCAAATTTATTTTAAAAACTAATGAAAATTAACATTTCTTAAAACTAACAACTTTTATAAAACTAGAAAAAGAAGCAGATAAAAGGGGGGGGGGGATTAAAAGCAGTTTTGATAAAAGCTAATAAAAGGGGAAATTAGGAGATCCTAAAGCTATTCTAAGGCTGCTATAAGCTGAACTAGAGGATGAAATAAGCTAAGGCTGACTAAGGAGATCTAAATAAACTAAAGGGGACAGAGATAAGCAGTAACATAAGCCTAAAAAGCACAAGAGAAGCCTAAACTACTAAAGTGGCTGCTGAAGTGGAAATGGACAAAGGAGGCATGTTTAAGCTACCTAAAAGCTATCAAAATGATAAGCTAATCCTAGATAAAGCATAAACAGTTCAACTATAGCAACAAAATAACTCATGAAAGCAATTTGAAGGATTATAGAAAAGAATTAAGCTGAGAAAAGTGCATCCAAACTCTGACAGATAAGCATTTAAGAGACTACTTAAAATATTGCTAAAACAGTTCACTAGGGGGTTTTGAGCTAAAGTTGAAGCAAGCGAGTAAATCAAGGCAACTAAGCTGAAAATAAGTGAAAACAAGCTAGCAAAGATTTCTAAAAGCTGAATTTTAAAGACTGGTTAAGTGGATAAGCTAAAAAGCACACATGAAAAACCCTTGTTGGGACAGCAGGGCTGCTGAACCAACATGGNTTTAAACCTCGTACTAGGAATCTGGTGAAAATGAGGGAGCAGTGTAATTGTGGTGAAGAAGAGGTACAGTAAAACCAGGGCGCGTTTTATTTTTTAACTGGTTATGGGTTTAGTTGGGTTAATGGGTTTAATATAGGATCGGGAGTGGGCTTTTGTTAAAGTTTGGGCCAGTGGATGTTTAAAGGGATAAGGGTGTTGGGTTTAGTTTTATTGTTGGATTATTTTAGATGTTGGGTTATATAAGTTTAATTGGATACGGTGGTAGAATAATTATCACAAGGGCCATTCTTGTACTTTCTGAATTTATAAGGACCATTTCTGCCAATGTGAACAACTGTTATCCAAGGGCCATATTTGAACAATCTTGAATACTTGGAGGATCTTTGATGTCAATTCTCCAAAATATCTTCATAAGGACCAAAAGTGACACTTCTTTAAACTTGAGGGACCATTTGTGTAGGATTCAATAAACTTCTTCCAAGGAACAATATTGCCATTTCTGAAACTTTGAGGACTTCAATGGGATTTATGAACTTTGACTTTAACCATTAGCTTTCCCAGCTCCAACTTTTGACACTTTTCCAATTCTCGTGCTCGTTTTGTCATTTTCTTGTGATTTTTCGTCCTTTTCTTATAAATCTGTACCTGCACATTCAAAAACACAAAAACACATATATTTGGCATTTATGGGTTAGTTTTTAGTCAATTTGGTCGGGTTTTGGTCAATGAAAGGTATGTGTATAAACACATACCAAAATCCCCCAGACTAAGGTATTGCCGTGTCCTCACGCAATGTAATCATGTCACGCTTTTGAGATAAATAATTCCACACCTCTTTTTACTAACTTTGGAAAGTAGCAAAACGTTCAAAAGAGACACGAAATCATTTATCCCCTAAAACGCCCCGTTTATCCAATTTATTACTAATATTAACTCTACACTACTATTTTTGTATTTTTCATTTTTACTAGTGACGGTATGCCGACTTTCATCATTTTGCAATAACGTTTAGGGTCATAGAGCAAGAACACGACTCATAGAGAAGTGATCATACGGATAAAATTCATCGTCCCTGATTTTTCACAAGCCCCCAAACTAAGCGTAAAAACGAGATCACACCTTATTCACAAGTTAGATGCTAACGCTACCCATGGAAGTTACTTGTGTAATAACCTCTTACTCCCATTTTCCTAGTTGATGGTATCTATTTATTTTATTTTTGTGAGAGAAATGAATTTCTTCATAAACGTCTCGTTTTCATAATTATTAGTCCGACAAAGATACTAAATTAAGACGCTAAGTAGTTTCTAATTCTTCTCTCGCGAACCGTTGTATACAAAAATGAGGTCCACATCAAGGTCTCTGATTTAACACGATTTTGAGGAGTATCCCTTTTATCGGCGACCGAAACAACTCATCTACGAGTTCAGAGACAGAAGCTTTTATTAGGAACCCCCCGGAGTCGAGATTTGGCGTTATTAAACATTATTAAGCACTTTAACGTATTAGCCCTCGGCCTTTTATAACAATCACAATATCGGCTGCGAACCGGCAAGATGTAATAGTCTATTATGACCTTGGAATTTTCCTCTGCCTTTTTGAAGTCTACAACATCGGCTGCGAACCGGCAAGATGTAGAAAACTTTTATGGCTTTGGATTATTATTATTATT